>NW_020769328.1:14684136-14753972 GCF_900518735.1 Pseudonaja textilis | reverse complement strand
CTTCTTCTTCTTCTTCTTCTTCTTCTTCTTCTTCTTCTTCTTCTTCTACTACTATTATTGTTGTTATTATTTCTCTTTTATTCATTAAACATGAAACTCAGTCAACTGAACATTTACAAATTGTCACGAATACCAGTGACTGGTGCTAATGGTTGATAGGGGTTGCTGCCAGCGTCCTAAGTGATTTTATCCAGTTCTTTTTGTTTGAGTCTGGTATCTCCTGGTACAGCGATATCAATAAAATGATGATGATTCATGGCCCACCTAGATACTGGCAATGCCTCCTTCTTAGGGCTGAGAGAAAATAACTGGACCAGGATCACCCAGTCAGCTTCCTGGGTGGATCTAGAATTTCCTGGTTTCTAGCCTGATGCCTTAACCACTACATCAAAGGGGCTCCCTTGATAGAACCATCCTCTTTAAAAAATTTCCACTCCCCTTTAAAGCCATGAAAAGTAAGTAGCCAATATAGCAACTTGTGACAACAAACCCCACAGGTCGATTCTGTAATTTAGAAAGAATGTTTGTTCTACAGCTCCTTCCAGTCAGCTTCATTGGATGAGCCTTTTTATTATAATAATGATAATTTGATCATTGTCCAAAGCCTCCTTATCTTATATAGCAAAAGCTGACATATATTGATTGCAGTTGCATATAATAAACTAGAAACTAATTGTTTCTGTATGCTAACTGCCAGAAACAATTTCATTCATACTTCACCATGGCTAAGGGCCATCAATTTGAAATGTCATGCAAATATCATGCAAATAATATTTACAGATATTGTGCAAATATCATGTTAAATATCCAGACTATAAACCATGCGTAAGATGAGATAAGATGAGCAATACTTAATCAGGATGTTCAAGAAAGTTTGCCAATAGGTCCAAACAAATTTGCTGCCAGTTTAGTGCTGTGGTGAAAGGCACCAGACTAGAAAGCAGGAGACTTTGAGTTTTGTTCTCACCTTAGGCATGAAGTCACCTACAGGTGGCCTTGAGTAGTTCTCCTTTCTCAGCCCTGGGAAGATGGCAGTTCTGAAAACCTTCTGAAAACTTGCAAAGAAAATTGCAAAGATGTGTCTGGGCAGTTGTCAGGAGTCAACACTAACTCAGAAACATCTAATAATAATAAGGTCAGAAACAAGCTTTGTCAACTAATTCATAATTAACAAATGTCACTTTTGTAGTGCAAAAGATGAAACAATTGACCATTCGGTCAATGGCTGCAGCAAAATTTCCCAAACTGACTATAATAATCAAATTGAGAAAGTTTTGGAAAATGGAAAGGTTAAGATCTTATAGCAACAGCAATAACACTTACTTATATTTTGCTTCATAGTGCTTCATAGCCCTCTCTAAGCAGTTTACAGAGTTGGCATCTTGTCCCCAACAATCAGCATCCTCATTTTACTGAACTCAGAAGGATGGAAGGCTATGCCTTGAGTCCATCAGGATCAAACGCCTGGCTGTGGGCAGAGTTTGCCTACCATACTGCATTCTAATTAAGTTTTTGTAGATTACCCGTAATGATAATAATAAGAATGCCAAATCCAAATAAACATTTGGCTGACTGTGTGACAAATTGATAACAGTAATATTGTTATTATTGATGAACAATTTTTCATCACAATATTATTACAATATTATTAATATTGATGAATAATTGAGGGAACTAGGTATATCTAGTCTAAGATCATTCAAGAGAGATCCAACCTAGAAGTAAGGAGAAATTTCCTGACAGAACAATGAACCAGTGGAACTGCTTCCCTCCAGAAGTTGTAGGCACTCCCTCACTGGAGACTCTTAAGAAGAGACTGGACAACCATTTGTCTGGAATAATATAGGGCAGAGGTCTCCAAACTTGTCCACTTTAAGACCTGTGGACTTCAACTCCCAGAATTCTCCAGCCAGAATTCTGGGAGTTGAAGTCCACAAGACTTAAAGTGGCCAAGTTTGGGTTCCCCTGGTATAGGGTCTCCTGTTCAAGCAGAGCATTGGACCTCTAAGGTCCTTTCCAAGCCTATTATTCTATGTTCTCTGGATGTGGATGAAAATTCAGTCTAAACATGTAGCTGGTTGAGCAACTAACCATAAAAATAGCAGAATAACAGGAGAGACCCAACCATTTTGACCTGATCCTGATCCACAAGAGCAAGGATTAAGGTTACAGATAGATTAGCATTAGGATTAGGGTTAGGAGTTGGTAGAGACATGATAACTTGTGAAAGAAAAGAAGGACATTTTAAAAAGGACATGTAGGGCTGAAATGTACTGCCCTGTTCATACTTGATCAGACTTAGGTTGTGTGAGCAGATCCAGGTGATCCTTTTACCACCAGAAGAGTCCAGCAATGCCTTTCCCACCTAACCTCTGGACCTTTCAGGAATTAAACTGCAAGAATTATTCCTCACTCATAGAAGCTTTCTGTCTGGGCCACCCATACTCCCAGCCTGCTCTGGAGACTGGTGGTATTGAATCTGGCAAGAGCAGCTTCTCCTGTTGGTTTTCTGTAGAGACCTCGTGAAGCTCCAAGCAGTAATCCACTGGTTAGAATATATATATCTTCTTCCTTTACATATTTGCACATCAAGAGCCTCCAAGAAGTTGGTGGTTTGCACTGTTTGTGTTTTCTTGGAGGAGATTTCTGAGGAGAGCCAGAGCTTCATGGAGCAAATGTCTTGAAGTATTTGAGATGGGTGGAGAAAGAGAGAGTGAGAGAGAGACAGAGAGCAAAAGGTGATCTTAACAAACAGCTGGCGACTCCATAGCCTGGGGAGTCAAGAATGAGAAACGTGAGAGAACATAGTTATTCCGGCCAGAGTACAAAGCAAGTACAGGGGGACTTTAAAGCTACTTACAGTGAAGCAAGGAAAATTTTCTTCTCACCCTAAAACAAATAAACTGAAATTGTATAAAGATCTTTCCAGGGACTTTTTATGCTGCAACAGCATTTCCAACAAAGCTGTCTGGAAAATTTATTAGGCCATTTTATGAAATGATACAAACTGATTTTAGCTATTCAGTGGCCTTTTCCTGTTCTTAGGATTGGCTCTAACAAAGCACAGGGTTTGGCCCTAAACATGGCAAATTTTGTTGGACTGGACTGGAAGGGAAGGGAACTGAATACTTTATTTGTCCGAGTGTGATTAGACACCCAAGGAACTTGTTTCCGGTGTAGAAGCTGATAAATCATGATCATAATCATAAAATACAATCATCGTAAATCATAATACAACACGGTGATTAGTTATTATATACTAAATAAGGAATCAGCATAAATAATAAGAAACAAACAACAATGTGATAGTCATAAGACTCATAGGAGGCACTTCACAGCTTTCGGAAGTTAATGTAATAAAATCTGGTAATTTTAGCGACAAACTAATTTCTCAGCCCAGAAACCTCCCTTTGGAGAGATCTAGAAGCTAGCTTTATTTTTGTTTTTTTTTAAAAATGATTTTCTAAGGTTTAGTTATTTGACTAAGTGAGGAAACATCCAAAGCATGAGATATGAATGGTCAAATGTTTTAATTGTTTTAATTAGTTTTAATTAGTTTTAATTGTTTTCTTATTTTTTTTCTTAGCTCCAATTCACTCCTTGTCCAGGTTTAGCGTGATTTTTAAATTTCTCTTTTCATTGAGCAATTCTTTTCCCTGTTGAAATTTCTCCAATGTGCTGTGATTCACCAGCAGCCTGTGCAGACGGCAGTGGAATTGGACAGTGAGAAAGAAAGGGGATGAGTCCAGGAGTCTGGAGAGGACTCAGATGAAGGTCCTGTGTCCGATGCAGAAATGGGGCCAGTACCATCTGGGAGCGGGGAGCTGCCTCTGGAGCCTTTGGAGTCCAGCAGCAGCAAGGCAGAGGACCCAGGGGAGTCTGTTCCCAGTGAGTGTGTGCACAGAGCTGCTAGAAGGCGAGAGCACCTGAAACAAAAAGGGTGACTCAGGAGTAAGGCTGGGAGGTGATTGCCCCTCCTGTAAAGTATAAAGGATAGGCAAAGATGATGAAACCTTTGCAGGAAGCAAAGTCATTTGTTCAATTCAGATTCATTCTTGAAGCTCTTTTTACTTTGGTCGGGTTTTTTTCTTGTTCATTTGATACTTCTGCTATTGGCAGCACTTCACAGGAAAGAAAGGTGGGTGCTTATCTCGAGGAACTGTGAGATTCATTACTGGCTGGGAATGAAAATAATTCCCAGTGTTACAATAAAACAAGACTTGTATTTAAAATAAGTGTGTGCGTAGTTATGGTCTAGGAAGCCTTGGTCAGAACACAATGGTCATTTAAGATTATGAACTTCTGCAATGGTTAATAAAGATTATTAGTTAAATTTAATGAATTCAGCAAACTGAATTGACTGGATTTCAATTTATATCCAATATGCTAAGAGAGCAAATGAAAAATAATAAGTCTGGGTGAACAGAAGGAACTTTTCCTAGTACAAGTAGTTGAGGCCAGAATTTCTGTGGCAAAGTGTTAAATGAATTTGGCTCCATTTTACAACCTGACACAGTCGTTAAGTAAATCACTGCACTTGTTAAGCTAGTAATACTATTGTAAACTGAATCTGGCTTTTCCATTGACTTTGCTTGTCAGAAGGTTGCAAAAGGGGATCATGTGACCCCAGAACATGAGTCATTTGCCTTTAAATTTTAATCATGTGACCATGTGGGGATGCTACAGTGGTCATGGGTCACTTTTTTCAGTGCCGTTGTAACTTTGAAGGGTCACTAAATAAACTGTTGTAAGCCGAGGACTACCTGTACCTACGTCCCCCTGAAAGTAAAAAAAGGAGGGAAAAGGTAAGATTTGCCCATATTTACAGTCCCAACAGAAAAAAGTATAACACAGTGGTATCTTGGTACTCATCATTCATTGGTTCTGGGAGGTGCAGTGAGCACCAAACAGTTTTTTTCCATAAGGCAGCTGATACCAGCAAGTTCTGGCTTGCTTGTGTGTTAAGTACCAAACAAGTGATGAGAACCAGGACAAAATTTTCACATCAAAATGCATTGAATACCAAATTGGATGAATTTCAAAGCAGCTGAGTAGTGAAAGACTGCTGCATTTATCCAAGCGTAACAAATTATTTCTTAACATGGGTACATATAAAATGCTATAAAACCACCGGGATGCAGTCTTAGGGTTCCATGGAAGAGTTTTCAGATACTGAAGCATATGTAGTTATGCTAGGTGAAATTGTTGTTTTTGTTTTATCATTTTTACAGGATTCTGTACTTGGAGTTATTATTACTTTAATCATCAGAGTTACTGCTATACAGATAAAGTCCTTGACGTACAAAAGAGTGACTGTTTCAAGTTAATAATGGCACTGAAAAAAGTTACTTAGAACTGGTCATCCCACTTACAGCTGTCACAGCATCTCCATGATCACATGGTTAAAATTCTGGGGCTTGGCAACTGACTTGCACTTATGACAGTTGCAGGGTTGTGTGATCACTCTTTGCAATTTTGCCAGCTGACTTCTGACAAGCAAAGTCCAGTGGGGGAAGCTGGATGCACTTAATGATGAGATTCAACTGTAGCGCTTTGCTTAATAACCATGGCCAAAAGGTAGTAAAATTGGACACGACTCACTTAAGAACAAGCTTGCTTGGCAATGGAAATTCAGAATAACAGAGTTGGAAGGGGCCTAGGAGGTCTTCTAGCCCAACCCCCTGCTTAGGCAGGAAATCCTATACCATTTCAGACAAATGGTTGTCCATTCTCTTCTTAAAAACTTCTAGTGTTGGAGCACACCCACAACTTCTGGAGGCAAGCTGTTCCACTGGTTAATTGTTTTCACTGTTAGGAAATGTCTCCTTAGTTCTGTGTTGCTTCTCTCCTTGATTAGTTTTCGTCCATTGCTTCTTGTCCTGCCTTCAGCTGCTTTGGAAAATAGGTTGACTCTTTAGATTAGGGGTCCCCAAACTTGGCAACTTTAAGACTAGCCTAGCTGGCTGGAGAATTCTGGGAGTTGAAGTCTACAAGTCTTTTAAGTTGCCAAGTTTGGGGACCTCTGCTTTAGAGAATAGGTTGACCTCCTCCCTTTATGTTGCCATAACATTGTACCTGAAAGTGAACCTCCCAGCTAAACCAGCAAAAGCTAATGTCTCCTGATTTAAGGAACTCACGCACCAGTCTCGAGTACTGTTTTCAGTTCTACTTGCATGCTTTTCAACCAATACACCACACCTAGGAGCATGTAAGTGATGCATTTCATAATTTTGGGTTGGAAAATGAGCATGGATCCCATGCCAAGTGCATCACAACAGTTGTGCATTCTGTTTCCAAATGGGGTCATAAGTTGAGGACTACTTATATTGTTTAAGATAGATGTTGAAGTGGTCATTATAAACCCCAGACCTTCTAATGATTTATCTCTTAACTGATTTGATCAACAGAGTGCCAAAATTCTGTTCCCCTCCAAACTCGCCAGCTGCTTGGGGGAATTGCCAATTTCTGGTCCCAAACTATGTTTCTCTTGAATCTCCACTTTCCTGGCCTGTCATGATTAAATTTAATCAAACTCTGATGAAATTAAATTTAGTTTGCATTGGGAAGGAATTACAAACCAGAAGAGCAGTGAACAGCATTCTTCCTTACTTCCACCCTGCATTTGGAATCCAGCATCTCTATTTCAGAGCCGCCTCTTTCCTTTTATTAGTTTTCCCCTTCTTTTTAATCACTTCAGTTGTAAAAGGCTCTTATCTATGTTGGTCGTGAGGATCTGTAGTGCTGTGAAGCTTCAGGCAATATTAATTGCTGTTATGGTTAGGATTTCTTTGCCTGAGAAAGCAGAGTATCAAGGCAGAAAAAATATAGGTTCTAGTAGTCATTTTAGGATTAAACTAAAAAAAGAAATTCCCAATACAGGGGTGTATATTTTTGCAAATAATGCTCTGCTTAACTGGAGTTAGGAAATGCCACTCAAGTCTGCTTTAACCATGCAAATTATCCACATAGTGAAACTTGTCCATTCTCCAAGCTTTAAATATAGCAACAGCACTTAGACTTATATGTTTCTTCACAGTGCTTTCCATCCCTGGTCTCTAAGCGGTGTACAGAGTCGGCCTCTGGCCCCCAACAATCTGGGCCCTCATTTTACCCACCTCAGAAGGATGGAAGGCTGAGTCAACCTTTTAGCAAACATTCTTCTTTTACCATAAGGCAAAGATTTTATCGGGGAAATTCTGGGAGTTGAATTTCATAGAACTAGAATGACATGGCTGGAAGTGACTTTCAAGATCTTCTAGTCCACCCCCCCTGCTCAAGCAGGAGACCCTGAGAGGAGTGGTTAGAATGCAGCATTGCAGGCTAATTCAGTTCAATCCTGACCAGCTCAAAGTTGACTCAGCCTTCCTTCCTTCCAAACTTGGCAATTGTTGGGAGCAACATGTTTAAACTGCTTAGACAGGGCTGCACAGCACTAAATCTAAGTGCTATTGCTATACCATTCCATACACAACCAAACAAGTGGATGTCCATGAAGTCAGCTCATTAGACCATGAGACAATTTGCACCCAAGCTTTTAGCTAAGTGAAATGGGTTGTGAAGTTTGCAATGCAGGTGGACTATCATTGTCTTAACAATCAGAATTGAGCCTTTTTATTAAACCATCATACACTTTGTAAAAAAAACTGATTTAGAGTTATTGTTACACATGAACATGGGCTGCACATATTTCTTGTATGTATTTAATAAAAGATTTGCATGGGTGGATCAAGAAATAGGAACTGAGTCACACAGACTTGCAATGCTGGACAGGAAAGTTTTCCGTTATGCCTCTGTCATGGAAGTAGCTGTAATTCTACTCTATTTCTCTCCAAATTGCAATGTATCCGGTAGCTGTTCTTTCCTATGTGCGAATCCACCCCTATTGCAGTTATCAGATGACCTACATCTAAAAAAACAAGCTGTGCATCATTATGACACCAGAGGTCAATTTGATATTCGAACTGGTTCAAGCTTCTAAAGTGATTTAATCAGATCAGATCATCTTTCTGAATTGGAACGATGTTTCAGATCAATTACTGAATTGGATGCTTCAAATTAATGGTGCAGTTTGGAAGGCAAAAAGATCATTTTGTCAAGTCAATTCAGGGCTGAACTAACATACATAATCAACTTGACTTTTTGAATCAATTGGAAACATTGCATTGGAACAAGTCAACCATTTGAGCCTGTCAACAGAATTTCATCAAGTGGCTCTGAAATTTGTTTTGCTAAGCTTGAAATTCAGAGATTGGGCTTGAACTAAATGGCTGGGTGAGACTTCAGAGCAATTAAAGTTGTGTATCTAAAAACAAAGCAGGTTATTTGTAGCAATGTGTGACTCTGGTGTCAACAGAAGCTTCCCTGCCAATTCACCTCTCATTAGTTTTTTTTTTCCAAGAGTGTCATTTTAGTAAGTTCCAGATCCTTCCAATTAGGTAGGAATGTTTGTCTAGGCGAGACAGAAGCTTTTATTTTAAAAAAACAACAACTTTGTTTTGAAGTCCTTGTCTCATTAAATTCATCAAGAGATGCTTAATTTCAAGTCTGACTCAAGTTATATAGAAATTTTGGCATGGATTGTGGCCACATGTGCAATTGTGCATACTGAAAAGGAGCTGCTTAAAAACCCAGTTTCTTTTGTTCTTTATACAAAGGCAATGAGCTGGAAAGCAGAGAGAAAAATTGTACATTTCAGCGTGGGTCACCTGCAGATCTGACACAATGCAGGACAGAAACAGTTTTTCAACCTTTTGCACGAATTTGTGATGAGAAGAAAAATTCTCTCCTCCTTTGAAAGGCATTTTAGAAGAATCTTCAAAATTCTCTTTCATTGAGTAGAATGAGAAACAGTTAGAAATAGGGAAGAATTTCTCTACCTGGCAAAGCCAGGAGAACATGCAGACTACTAGAGAAAAGGATATTTTCATCATCATCAACATCATGAGTTGGAAGACTCCTTAGGGGTCTTTAAGCCTAGACCATTCCAGACAAATGGCTGTCCAGTCTCTTCTTAAAAGCCTCCAGTGATGGAGCTCCCACAACTTCTGAAGTTCCACTGGTTGAATTCCACCAGAAAAGAAACCTCTTTTTTCAAGCAAGCCATTCTACTGGTTTTATTCACTTGTTATAACAAAGATGTGTTTAACCAAAGTCTCCAGTTCAAACTTCCATGGATCGGAAGGTGTTTTTTAGAGAGCAAGTGTGTTGAAATGGTTAAGTGATCAGGTCAGGAGCAAAGAGATCCGTGATTCAGGCCTCTCTTAGACCCCGAAAGGACCTGGGTGACTTTGGACCAGACTTTCCCAAATTTTAGCCTAGATCAGCATCCAGCTGAAAAACAAAACTCCTTGTCACATCATCTGCTAGTGAGTTTGGCTGAAAGAACAGGGTACAGGGCAAAACAAGTGGATGCTGCAACAATGGGGACAAACGCTAAGAAAAGCAACATGAAAGGCTGCTTATGCAAATTCTTATGCAAATCCAAGTGGACCAAAATAGCAAGCTCCCTCCCCCAACTCTCTGCATTCTGACTCTTGTGAGAACCGTCGATTCAGCTCACATTTGAACGCCACCCTGGGACAACTGTTCCTCCTCTGCTTTTTTCTAATAATTCATAGCTGATTCTGAAAGAAGTTTGAAATTAATCAGTGGGACAGCTTGCCTCCAGGGGTTGTGGGATCTCTAGCGCTGGAGATTTCCAAGAAAAGATCGGACAACCATTTGATCAGGATGATGTAAGGTCTCCTGCCTTGGACGGGGTTGGACTAGAAGATCTCCAAGGTCCCTTTCAGCCCTTGTAGTCTGTGATTCTGTGAAATGGGGCCTTAGGAACAGGGCTTCCAAAACGTTCAGGGCTTTGATTTAGATAGAAGAAGCTGTCTCGTGAGGTGCGTCAGGCTTAAAAGCAAGAATGACATGTGGTGAAGTGTTAATACCATTTTATAATGCTTCGGTAAAACCAAGAATACTGCATCCAGTGGTCATCACAATGTAAAAAAGATGTTGAGACTCTGGAAAGAGCGCAGAGAAGAGCACCAAAGATAATGAGGAGGTTGGAAGCTAAAACATACAAAGAACAATTGCAGGAATTGGGTATGTCTAGTTTAATTTTAAAAAGGACTAGGAGTGACATGATAGCAATGTACCAATATTTAAGGTGTTGCCACAAAAAAGCTATTCTCCAAAGCACCTGAAAGCAGAACAAGAAGCAATGAATGGAAACTAATCAAGGAGAGAACCTTGAGAGAACCTAGGAGAAATTTTCTTACATTTAGAACAATTAATCAGTGGAACGACTGGCCTCCAGAAGTTGTTGTTGTTTCAACACTGGAATTGTTAAAGAAGAGACAGCTATTTGTCTGAAATGATGTAGGGTTTCCTGCCTGAGTAGGGGGTTGGACTAGAAGACCTCCAAGGTCCTTCCAATTCTGTTCTTCTGTTCTGTTAATTCTTTCAAGCTGAGCCCTTTCTTGTTTCACACCTATAGACAAAATTTGCATCAACAATATATCCTGGGAACCATTAGGAAGGAGCTGTCTTCATCCTCTTTCTCTCACATGATCTCTGGGCTGAGTTGCCTCTTACTGCTCTGGTTTTTGCCTCTTCACTCGATTCCATCACAAGACGTGATTTAATCAAACAACTCAGTCTTTACTCCTCATCCTGGTAAACATCTAAGCCAACTTCTTCAAATGGGTGTCCCTCAGATATATTGGGGCAGCAAAATCATCATGCTTAGAAGTATGTTGACTTGGAATGTATACAAAGGGTCTTGAGCTGAATTAAGAACGGAAAGATTGCATTCCTCTCTTCACTTGAGGTTTTCCATCATGCTATACCTTTATGGGCTGTACTGGGCAAAAAGGAACGATGACAATTTGTTTCACTCAGGGTCATCAAACAGAAGAAAGCCAGAACTTTCGGGTGATGGGTCTAAAAGGGCGGTTAATTGTCTTTTTTAAACGTTTCTTGCAAAATAGTTGCTTCATGGTGCTTAAGGCTGCTGGAACATCCTCACTGGAATGAAATGTAAGAAATTATGCCACAGATAGCCAGTTGACAAGTTGGCTAGTGAGTGGCAATGATGAACAACTATGTTTGAAGGAGTGCTTAGGAAGGAACAGCAGAATTCAGTCTTAAACATGGTTAAGCTATGCCAGATAATGTCACTTCATATTTTTTGCAGTAATCTATGCAGAGGGTGGACAACTTTGAAAATGTTCCTTTTTGTGGAAGCTACTATTTAATTGCACATTAGACCTAAGTAGCTAGAAAACTTGGTTGCCATAGTAACCTTTTTTATTGCAGATTTATTGCAGACAATCTGTTCTGAATAACAATCATCCAAAGAGAACTTTCTTTTCTTGACCCAAAGACCTGCCTTTCATCGCTTGTTCCTAGACTGTCTTTATAACTTCCTCCATCATCGTGTAGTCATGCAACTATGTGTGCAAATGTGTGTGTATGTTTAAAGAAAACAGTGTATTTGATAGCTTTATCTTTCCAGGTTAAAGTAAATAATTGCTCTTTTGTTTCTCCAGCAGTGATTACTTTATTCCCTAATTCATTAGGTCTGATTTCAGGTTTCACATAATATTTAATAATGCAATCTACATTTAAAAAAATTAATTGGGTAATGAAAAGCACATCTGCAATTCATATAAGCCATTGTTTTAATTGAGTGCTAAGTGGAAAAATCCATTATTACAATCAAAGAATTCAAAAATCCATTATTACAATCAGAGAATTTATCTGTTCACTCCTACCACCAAATAAAAAAGATATTTTCTCTTTGCTAGATATGTTTAATCTCTCCTTCTAAGCTTGTAGTGCTAAGCAGTTGGAATGAGATTATCTTGACAAAACCTTCACGTCCCTCCAGACTGGCTAAGGGAGTTGAGAGGCAAGAGCAGAGAAACTGCCTCTCCGTATCAAACTCTTCTCTTTGTGACCTTTTGAGCAAGGTTGCTCCAAGTTGCACTTTTGGTGTGCAAAGTATAGGTAGTCCTCGACTTACGACCACAATTGAGCCCAGAATTTATGTTGCAAAGTAAGACATTTGTTAAGTGAGTTTTGCCCCATTTTACAACATCTTTAAAGTGAATCACTGCAGTAGTTAAACTGGTAACAGTTGTTAAATGAATCTGACTTCCCCATTGACTTCAGTAGTCAGAAGATCGCAAAATATGAACACCTGACACTGCAACCGTCATAAATATGAACCAATTGCCAAGCATCTGGATTTTGATCATATGTCTACAGGAATGCTGCAACGGCCATAAGTGTAAAGAATGGTCATGAGTCACTTTTTTCAGTACTGTTGAAACTTCAAACAATCCCTAAGTGAACTGTTATAAGTTGAGGACTACTTGCATGGGTTTCTTTACTGAGCAGTGGACATTTTTGATCATCGCCTGAAACACTCTCAAAAATGTTCAGCATTTTACTCATTCACTCACCAAAATTCATCTTTTTCTTTATTATCAAACTTGCAAAAGAGCTGCTGACAAAGAATACAGGTACTTCTTGACTGATGTCCACTCCCAGTTCAACTATGGTGGCACTGAAAATGTAACCTCTTATTGGTCCTCCCACTTACAACAGTTGCAACATCCCTTAACATCTGGGCCCTTGGTAAGGGGATTGTGTTTATGTTGGTTGCAGCATCCCAGGGTCCTGTGGGCGCCATTTTCAAATTTTCCATCTGGCTTCCGGCAAGCAAAGTTAATGGGGAGAGCTGGATTCGCTTATCTACTGTGTGATTCATTTAATGACCGTGACCAAAAGGGTTATCAAATTAGAAGCAACTCAATTAATGATGGCATTGCTTAGTGACAGAAGTTCGAGTTTTAAGTTTATATTTTTTTTAAATGACCCTGTTGATCCATTACAAAAAGGATTTTGAGTCACTTGTTTTAATACAGCCCAGATTTGGGGAAAGAGTATGCAAATCACACACAAAAAAGGAAAGAATGCAGATTATTTTTTCCAACTCTCTGTAGAACAGAATCTGTAACACACACAAAAGACATACTGAGCAAATTTTAGTGCAGACCAGGTCTGCTCAGATGTGTGCATCTATGTTTATAATTCAACTCATCTGGAGGGCCAACATGTTTTGCATTTGTGTTGTTTAAGGGTGTGTGTGTATCCTGCTTTATTTTAATTATTGTTTAGTCTGAGCTGTCTTCCTTCTGTCTTGTTTATGTTTTTAATTGCTTTAATTTAGTATTGATATCATTAGTATGACCATAATAATATCATTAGGATTAGTTTATATTTTGTTCTTTATTTAGTGTATAGCAAATCATACAAGGACTAGCAATATATATTCACATTTCAACTAGATGTTTGTGGAAATTCTCAGTCATTCAGGACATGATTGTCTCAAAGGTGCTTTTTTCTTCAAAAGGCAACTGGGCCGGGGTTTTTTTTTCCTTTTTTTTTCCTTGTGGAAGAAAGAGAAAAACTTCCTCGTGGAAAAAACAGTCCAGTTGCCTTTTAGAGAAAAAAACACCTTTGAGATTTCACCTAGATTAATAACATACAATAGAATATAAATGTTACAAAGATTGATGTTCAAATACCAATATTCTAGGCCATCTAACCACTTAACAAAATTATGTTTTGTAAACTGGCCAGAGTCCACTAAGATGGGTGGCTATATTGAATCTACAGGTTGAGGATAGTTTTTATTCGAAATCAGTAGCAGATGAAAAGAGGGCAGGAATCAGCCCTTAAATTTGGGGAAGGGGAGATGCAGATTGTGCCCACGCAGAGGAAAAATATTGAAGATCTCACATGAAAAAGGCCATCTTATAATCTAGACCAAGGGTACCCAACCTTGGCATCTCTAAGACTCATGGACCAACTCATAGAATTGGCTGGGGAGTTGAAGTTCACAGGTCTTAAAGAATAGATTTTTAAGAAGATCCTTGTTGTCAGCTGCCACCTTATGCTTCCTTGTGTTTTGCTACCATGCACTGACAATCTGCCACGAACACTGGGGAGGGTGGATGGGAGAAAGCGAAAGTAACCGCTGAATTTCCCCATGATGCTGCCTCAAGGTCACCCAGCTGGGAGAAGAAGCCGGCTGCATACCAGCCTACACTTGTACTGACCGTTCTGAAAATGTCTTGCTTGAACCTGATTGATCAGCGATGGGAGAAAGTTAAGGGAGCGAAATGTTGAACTTGGGGGTTTCTCAGTTCTGGCTCTGCATTATTGCAACACACTTGACTTCTAATAAAACTATATCTTTCTCAACAAATGGAACCAAGGATAGTTTCTAATTAGGAGTTTAAGTTGTAGCAGGTGTGACATTTGCCTTTTATTGCTTCACATATAGTTATGACTTCTTTCTCAAGAAAGCTGACCTAGCTGTATTAATTTCTTCCTCTTCAGAGAAACCTCACATTTATGAAAAGGAGATTGATTTTTCCAATACTGAGCTGGTCACTAAAGGAAGAGAACACAGCCTTCAATGCACAGCAAGTGGATGGCCTCTTCCCTCCATACACTGGGAATGGGAGCCCTGCAACCATGCAGACAACCAGTAAGTAGTCAGATATATATTGTATGTTTATCTTCCCTATGGCGGAATATCCAGCAAAAGCCACAGTAGTGTCATATGCATCATGGCATGATTGCACAAATAGAGTGAATTGCATGGATTGAAACAATGTGGGATGATGTTACTTGCTCTTTAGAGTTGCTTATATCCTCTCTTATTCCAAAATAGTGTTTATGGCTTCTCAAGGTTTAGAAAACCATATAAGAAATGCTACTTACTATGTAATGGAGAGAATCTTGAGATTTTACAGAAGTGGGTCAGGCATTCTTGACAATCAAAGACTTTAGGCTTTGGAATATGAAGCACATTATAATCCTTCCTCCCCAAGAAAAAAGACCCAAATCCACCAGCAATCAACACCCATATGAGCAGAAATTAACACCAAGATTAGCACTAGAGCAACAGTCAAGAAGTAAATAATACCCCAATCAAGGAACTACCAGACAAACAAGCTAACAGTAAATAACAGCCTAATCAAGGAACACTTCCACCAACACTGACAGAGCAAGCCACTAGTATATTAAAATAAGAGCAAACCCTACTCCCTTCAAGCATTTTTAACGTTGCCTAGTTTGGTAAGGAAATGACTCCAAAAAACTCCCCACCAAGCTCATAGAGCATCAGGAACCCTGCAGGTCTCCTCCTCCTCCTCCAATTCCAACTCCAACTCCAATTCCTCCTCCATTCTTCAAACTCCATTCTCATCTACTACTGATGATGCTACTTAGTTAGGTCATGAAATGTCTGCAAGAAAACAACCAAGCTCAGAGAACAACAAGAGCCCCACGGTTCAGTCCTGAGCTACAAATTTTCTCTTCTATCAGCTTTAGGCTTTCAGATAGAATAGTATTACTTCAGCTCTTAAGCTATGGAAGAAGTTATAAAAGACAAAGTGTGAGTCAAAATAATAAGAACAATCCTTCATTACACCAGAGAGCCATCTAGGATGACGTTTGTCTTCTGTTGCAGACATTTATCCATCAGCACAACATAAAAAAAAAACATTCCATAACTGTGGGTTGTTCCCAGAATTTGATCAAACATGAAGGTTTCATTTAGTTATGAAAATAATGAAGCATGTTTCCTGTATGGATTTGACTTCATTTTTTCAAACTTCTGGAACTGATGAATATTGTAAGCAAATTCTTCACTGGCCATGTTGAAAATGTCCGTAAAGACAGGATAGGTTGCATTTACTGAATTGAGGGGAAGTAGTTCAGCAACCAAAGGACATTATCAGGTGACTGCAAAGCCCCACCCCCTCAACAGAACCTGCCCTTGAACTTTTGGGCTTTCCCCATTCAATGACAGAAGTTCACAAAGCCCTAGTCTCACATCAGCTGACCAAAATCCGAGAACTACAGCCAGATTTGAATGAGGCATTACCCCAGCTAATCTGCCTGCAAGGAGTTAAACTTCTTCCACATAAACAACTACCAAAAAACATTGACAGCTCAGTGGGAAGTCTTGAGGTTCTTTAAAGATTCCAATTGAAACAGCTGCTTCAAAGGAAATAAACAGGCCCCGGCTGGAAGTATCTCATGGAGTCCTCAGCTGGTTCAGAGACCAAGTTGGCTTTGTCCACTCTGAGTTGAGAAGCAAAGAACAAGGTCCAAACAGCAAACAGCGAGTGGTGTTTTGAGAACAGATATGGTCTCTGAGTTGTTAAATCCTGCTTGATGGAGCTGAAATGAGAATTTTAGTGCAGCAAGTTCGTGTGTTGGACTTGGATTAGGGGGACCAAAGTATGAACTCTTCATTCAGACAGGAGACAACTGGGAAGCTTTGGTGACAGTTACTTTCTCTTTTGGCCAGTGGAATCCAGTGTGATCAGCATAAAGCCAAAATGGTGGTTGCAATCACATGATTGGAACCCCATCACTTTTTATTATGCATCTTGACTTTTTTTGATCCTGTCCACCCATAGACATCTATGGCCCAGAGGATTATGGGCAAAAAAATAGAGAGGAGCCTAATATGACCTTAATATGTCCTTTCTTCTCCCTCAATCCAATGACAGTGCATTTCTGTTCTCTCCAAACATGCTAAAAAAGATATAGGGATCTAGTTTGTTAATTGTAGTGCCATGAATAACATGTATAAATCTCTTTAATCAGCTCCCATAATGAGCTGTCTTTTGAAATGACTCCTCCGCCCACATCTGTGAGCCCAGGATAATAGCCACATTTCCCCCTCCACTCTAAAAAGATATACTCCATCTATTATGAAGCTTATAATTCTGGGATTACAAAGATTAGCAGCCTAGGCATTATTACACTATTACCCTTTGTGAGTGTGAACAAATGGATGCAGCCTGTGCTATATGAAGGGCAAGAGAAACAGATGAGAACTAGCAGAGTTTTCATGATTTCCACTGGGGAAAGAGCAGATCACAGGATGTATTGTCTCAGAAAGGTGAATTTCGAGACTGGCAGTGGCACTATTAGTATGTAGCAATCTGCAGAGTCAAGAAACATGGAGAGAATGAGTCCTCCAAGATGTAGCTTCTCCAGGACCTGCAAGAATTGGGCACCATGATAAAATATAGAAGTATCTAATATGGAGGCCAATAAAGGGCTACCAATGTTGACTTGGACTTAAAGTGGACAACCTCTTCTTCCCCACAACACACAATTGACACAAGGGATTGGGGAATACAGACTTGATGTAGTATGGTCCTCTTCTTTAGACAACTTCTGATGAGACAAATTCATGAAGAAGACTATCAAAGATATTCATCATGATGGTCCTGGAAGCCTCCAGAGACAGATATAGTTTTCACTGAATACCTTTTATTTCCAGTTAGAGCAAACTATTGGCTTCAGGCCCTACTTTGCCTTTCTCAGAGGCATCTAAGTAATTTCCACTGTGGGTATCATGATACTGGATTAGAAGACATCTTAGCCACTTTCATCTTCCTATGGCTCGGGCAGGTATCTTGCCTGAGATTCTTGTAATTGAAGAAGCTGAAGTCTGACTTTCAGCATGTTCTTTCAGCATATTCTTTGAAGAATACAGAACATACATAACTCAAGTTGGGACTGTTAGGTTCTTGGTGTTCTTTGAGCTTGCAAGAAATGTCTGCTGGAAAATAACCAGGCTCAGAATCCAATAAGATATGTTTTCATTGCTTTTGAACATCACATTTCACAGATCTGTCCCAAAGACAATTTGGTCAAGATTCTTTATCTCTTCTGCTCTTTGTGGTGATGTTCAAAGCAGCTATCTGTCTTTAGTTTCATCCTACACTCAGCACACAAACATAAGTTGGTAGGTTCTAACAAGAGACAACCTTGTAGGAGCAGAGAAGGGGTGGCTGGTGAAGCTCAAATGTGCTAAACAGGAATTTTGTTGAGTTAAGCATGCAATCTTGCCTGTTGCTTGTAGACAAACAGGCAATTTCCTTTGTTCCTGCTGAAATATTAGCAGAGCAACCATAGGAGACCTTTGGCTCAGGCCTGAATGGAAAATACTTCTCTTGGTGAATGCCAGTTGGAGCCAAAGGTAACAATCTTCCTGCACTTTAACCCTTCTCTGCTGAAGGAAGAAATTTTGGAAGGAGTCTGGTTTTCCACACAAAACAATAAAGGACAGAAGGAGGAACATTAAAGAACTAAACTATGTTCTTTAACAAGTTTTTCTTGGTGGTGGAGAGTTACTATCACAGAAATAACATCTGTAGAAAAATAACAGAATAACAACAGAGTTGGAGGTCTTCCAGGCCAACTCCCTTCTGAAACAGGAGACCCGGCCTATACCATTCCAGACAAGACAGTGTCCACTCTCTTCTTAAAAACCTCCAGCCTTAGAGCACCCACAACTTCTGGAGGCAAGTTGTTCCACTGGTTAATTGTTTTGTCAGGAAATTTCTCCTTAGTTGCTTCCCACCTTGGTTAGTTTCTATCCATTGCTTCTTGTTTTGCCTTTTGGTACTTTGGAAAATAGGTGGATCCCTTCTTCTTTGTGGCAGCCCCTCAAATATTGAAACATTGCTATCATGTCACCCCTAGTGCTTCTTTTCACTGTCTAACATTGCAGCTGCAGCTTCTTCAGTGTCTCAAAGACTCGCCCATTGATAGATCTTTGGATTAGTAGCAAAATAAATTTCCCCAAAGTCAGAGAAGAGATGGGAATTCCTCTTTGAGATGTTCTGGATCATGTATCTCCTTCCCCATCCTCTTTGATTTCAGTAATATAAAATATCTGATTCCCTAGAGCATTTTCACACAATGGGAAATCTCTGGACACCTCCCAGCAAAACGCCATTCTGTAAGGGTGGTGGTTTTATTTCAACGTAATTGGCAAATCCATGATCTGAAAAAAAGTTTCAGCTGTAGCATGAAAATTGAGAGGTCAATGTATACTGGATGTATACTGCATTATGCGTAGGCTGAGAAACACATAGTATCATCACAGCTTCCTAGAACCTCTTTTTCTGAGAAATGCTCCATTTTTGCTTGACCCTGATAACATGTCTCTCTCTTGGAGAAAGTTGCCAGTGATGTCATTTTAAAATGGTATTATCATTTGCACGTGTACTTGGGCTTAGGGAGATATCTGGTCTACGTTTTAATACAAGCTGACCTGATTTGCCATTCCAAAGGCAATGGATAAAACAAATCTGAATTTTTCAGGACAGTTTCCCAATTCAGAAAGATCTTGAAAAAAGTACATTGTAGGAAGAAGAAGCATGGATCATAAAGCTTATACCTGTGAAGATAATGTTCAAAAATTATTCTTATTCAGTCTCACTGCCAAAATTCAAAGATAGAAATAAAATGTATATATCATATAATGATAATGATGATAATGATGAAGATGATGAAGATGATGATGTTGTTGTTGTTGATGATGATATCCATTCAGTTGTGTCCAACGCTTGGTGGTTCTATGGGCCAAGCCTCTTCAATCTTCCACTGCTTCTTTGAGTTGTTCTATGATCTGGATGTTGTCAGCTTTGATGGTGTCCAGCCATTGTGTTCTTTGTCAGCCTGGTTTCCTTTTACCACTAACTCTTCCAAACATAATTGCTCTCTGCAGTGAATTTCCTCTGCATGACATGGTCAAAATAAGTGAGATCCAGTTTTGTGATTTTTCCTTCCCGCAACATGTCTGATGTTATGCACTGTAATACTTGTTAATAAAGTATTAACTATTATTAAGCTGTTGTGAGCTGCCCAGAATGAGATAAATGGCATATAAATTAAATAAATACATACATAAAATACATTTTCATTTGTAAGCAATGGAAATGCAAAATTGCAATAAAATTGCAATTGTGGGAGAAGAGCAGGCAGAGCTGCGAGGCAAAGTTAAGCATGTCATCAGCTTAGAGTTATTGCATTGCCACAAACGGTCCAAGTCCCATCCCTTTTGGATTCCATTGACCATTATTATCTGGTGCCATGTTAATACTGAACTTTAGTTGCCTAGATTCCTCTGTACAGGCTTGAGCACTGAGTCTTCTGAACTGCAACTGAATGGTCCTGATCCTTTGCACCTGGTATTAATCTCAAGTTAATTAATGCCAGGACAAAGATTAATATCAGGACAAAGGATCAGGACCATACGTTAAGTTGCAGTTCAAAAGATTCAGACTTATCTCATGAAAGATTCAGACTTATCTCATGACGTTTGAACTTAAAACAATTAAATAGGCCCACCAGAATCCAGAAGTTTCTGAAAAGTAGATCTTATTGTTGAAAAACTAATCATTTTTAATAAAATGAAATGAAGGAAGCAAGTTTTAAGAAGAGACTGGACAGCCATTTGACTGGAATGGTATAGAGTCACCTCCTGGTTGGACTAGAAAACCTGCAAGGTCCCTTCCAACTCTGGTGTTATTTTCACGTTGAATTGTGCCTTTTTCTTCTCCCTGCTCTATGTGAAATTTCCTTCTATTCCTTGTTTTAGTACAACTTAATCTACTTCTAGCTGTTTACTTGTGACTATATGTAAAAAATAGCTTTCACAGATATGCTCACGTTCTTGCTATGTGTTAGTCACTTGGTGGACATAGTTCACATTACTGTAAACTTTTGAAAACTCTTCAAGAATGGCTGCATTGTATGCTCCTTGGGATTAGCTAGTGGTGATCTAAACCAAGAATGAATAAGTTAATGCCAGTTATGAGTAGCCATGAAGCTATGAAAATAGCCTCTTGATGTAATAATTGGTTCCCAGGCTGATAAGGATTCAGAAAACGATTATGTAAACAACCAGTTGTGAATTTCTCCATCAGCAGTACTCTTTTTTGCTAAATCATAGGAAGGATTTTTTTTAAAAGAAATGTAAACTCTCCAAAAGTATTTTAGAGATTAGTTTTAAATGGGAAATAGCTCAGTTGCTGGAATTCTTGTACCTCCATTGTATTTTTCTCAACAAATACTGTTCTAAAGAGAACTGTGTGAAAATCATGAAGGAAAATAACCTTTGGTTTTAGGCAACTGCCGAAGAATCTGGTCCATGATCTGCGCTGCCATTTGGAAATCTAGGAAATACTAAGGCTCTTTCCTAAGTGTCCATGAAGATTCCTCACCATGCAAGTCATGGCTGTCTCAAAGGTGCTTTTCAAAAGGCAAATGGACTTTCTTTGGTTTTTTTTCTTGAAAGCATTTCACTTCCCATCCAAGAAGTTCCTCGGTTCTGTCTGAATGGTGAGGATTGGAAGGATTTATAATCTTCGCAGTCATCTGGTCATTAGTACTCTGAAGTTGGTCCTTAACTCCCTGAGATTTGTTGAGGCCACCTGAGGATCACCTGAAATGGGTGTGGAATTCAGTAGGTTGTGACCAGTTCTGGAGAACCGGTAGCAGGAATTTTGAGTAGTTCAGAAAACTGGTAAATACCTCCTCTGACTGGCCCCGCCAACCCCATCTATTCTCTGCCTCCCACTGAGTCCCAGCTGATCGGCTGGACCTTCTTGGGTTGCCCTGCATAGGAGAACGGAGCTGGAAAGCAGGTTAGTGGGGTGGGGAGGGAAGGGAAGGGGGATTGTACAGTATCCTTCCCCTGCCACGCCCACCAAGCTATGCCCACCAAGCCACACCCACAGAACTGGTAGTAAAAAAAAATTGAATCCCACCACTGGAAGGAATCCTTTTGAGCGAGCTTTTCAAGATGTCCCTGACCTTATAGGACTGCTGACACCTTCAGAAGAATGACCTCAAAGCCAAGGATCATGGGAGTTGCAATCCTACAGCTGGGAGATGAGAGGTTGCGGAAGGCTCCTGAAGTCTCCAGAAATCATACGGCAAGCCAGTCAGAGTAGATACAGCCATTTGAACGTTCTTTTTCCTTTTCTTCCCCCCTAGGTGCAACCAACGTGGAGAGAAAATCAGAGTCCAGAAAACTGCCAGGCACGACACTCCCTATTTAACCAACAGGATCAAGGACATCAGAAATATGCAGCTTGTTCATGGCAATATGTTAAAGGTAAACTTAAACCATATGGGATGTGCCTAGTTCTCCTTTCTTGAATTTCCCAGGAACAAACTCCTTCCCAGGACCAAATTCTTCCCATGCCTGGAATTTTTCCGCCCTGGGATCCATGGCTGCTCTCTTCTGGCTTTGGGGGAATGCTGGATTCTGAACCATGACATCACTCATTTCCCCCTCACGGTCCAAAAACTCCAAAAATGCATGACTCATTCACAGCCCTTTTGGCCTCGAGCCTGAGAATGTGCACGGAGCATTTTTGCCATGAGTTTTCTCCCAGCGAAGGGTCCTTCGGACGGCCTCTGAAGATTTGAAAGGGCAGCTCGCCTCAGAACCTCCAATCTCCCCTCACAGAGTTTTTTCACCCATGTTTGGTATGACATATGTGGCACAGTCCCAGATAAAACTGAGGCTGGATAAATACTAAATGAAATCTCTTTTTCTCTAACTTGGGAAAATGTCCTTTTTAGGGAAGGAGTGAAGGATGCAAATCTTTCCTTTCTTCTTTCCCAGCCTCCCTTTTTCTTTCTTTTTTCATTCATTCTTTATTTCCTCCCTCCCTCCCTCCCTCCCTCCCCTCCTCCCTCCCTTTCTTCCTTCCATCCATCCATCCTTCCATCCATCCATCCACCTTTTCTTTTCTTTCTTGCTCCCTCCCTCCCTTTCTTCCTTCAGAATAATATTAAGAGTTATCCTGATTAAAATAGGAATGACTTTGCATCATTTTCCATTTTTAGTCTCTTTTTATACTTTCTTTTCTTTTTCTTCATCAGTAAAAGATAAGAGAAGGAAGAACTCATCAAAATATGCATTCCTTTTGTGTTAAGCAGAACTAAAACCAAACCACTTAACCTTTAACCCATTTCACTTAGCTCCTGGCTGATCTGCTTCACTAGAAGCTAAGCAGGTCAGGCCAAGATAGTATTTTGGAGGGGAGATATGGAACCATCCAATATGGAGTTGCTGAGGGTTGGTGGCAAGTACATTCATTCAACCAATCACCAAAGACTTTTGCTACAAGAGAGAAGTAAAGCTTGTCAGAGAAGCTGAGAGCAAACCAGTTTGGTATTTGTTGCCAAGAAAACAACACAATTGGGTCTATTAAATCACCAGGCCTAGAGATCAACCCAAGGAAGACTTGACCTACATAGGAATTTGGGAGAATGGTAGCATCTCCCCCTGCAGGATACAGATACAAGTTTTTAAATATTTATTATATTTAGGGAAACTTTAAATCAATAGGAGAATGCAAAGAAAAAGAGATGAATTTATAGAAACGAGGATAGAAGAAATATTTTGGTGGGATTTTAAGTCAAGAGATAGTTAATAGCCACCTGGAATTGGGCCAGGTAAAGTGATTTCCAGAAATTCCTGACCTACGTACAATGGAGAAAAGGCTCAAGGAAGGTTATAACAGAATGAGAGTTGGAAGGAACCTTAGAGGTCTTCTAGTCCAATTCCCTGCTCAAGTAGGAAACCCTGTACCATTTCAGACTGTCCAGTCTTGTCTTAAAAATCTCCGGTGATGGAGCACCCACAACTTCTGAAAGCAAGCGATTCTTGTAGAACATGTAGAATTTCGAACAATGTACACTTGAGGTCAGGTGAAGGCCAGTTTTAGTTTAGTTTCATCTGAGAATCTTGATCTCTTCCCTGGTGGTAGAAACACCTAGCAAGGCTGTGGATGCCTTGAAGTAACAATGGAAGAGCAGGGAGGAGAATTCATAGGCAATAATGGAGAACTGGGGAAGGTAGAGTTGCCCTTTTCTAAGTCCAAGGTGGCCATGACTAAAACAAGGGAAAATGAGAAGGTGAAAGTCACAATCACACAAAAGTCACAAAATTAACAGAGAGAGAACTATAGGCATATACAATTTCTGTGACCTGTGAAAGTTAATTTTCAATTGGCAATTTCACCATTTCTGAACTTGAAAAAGAAAGTACATCTTGTCACCTGGAAAGTGGAAAGTGAACGTTTCCTTCTCTGACAGTAATGCATATAAAAAAGTCTATGGAAGAGAAGGACCAGGGGTGGCATGATAGCAGTCCAAGAATACTTGAAGGACTGTCTCAGGGAAGAGGGTGTCCATTTGCCATCAGAAGTTGTGGGTGCTCCATCACTGGAGGTTTCAAAGAAGAGGTTGGCCAACCATTTGTCCATAATGGTAGAGGGTCTCCTGTTGGAGCCAGCGGTTGGACTAGAAAACCTCCAAGATCCCTTCCAACTTTTCTCTTCTCTTCTCTTCTCTTCTCTTCTCTTCTCTTCTCTTCTCTTCTCTTCTCTTCTCTTCTCTTCTCTTCCCTTCTCTTCTCTTTGCCTCTACTCTACTCTATTCTAAAAGCAGAGGAGCTTCAATCACACTATCACATCACAGTCTTGACATTTTTGATACACACTCACACACACACACACACACACACACACACACACAAACCAGCTGGGCATCGCACTCTCCAAAATACATTTTAAGGCATTTAGCTGAGTACCCTTCAGCAGGTTTTTGGCATGATTCTGGTTTTAATACTGCTGTATTCTTTGTAAGATCATATTCACTGCACTAAAATGGTCTTTAGCAATAGACCATCATTTAACTGGTGCAGAGACTGCACCCTTTTAGATTTTCAGATTTTAACACTGTCCTGTTCGTTTTTAAAGAATTTTTTTTAATCGTTGTGTCCATAAACACCTTCATGGGCAGGTGTGTGTGCCAGTGTCTGCAAGATGACTGGCCCAGCATCACAACTAATACCCAGTTTCTTGGCATGCAGGTATAAAAGGGGAAAAATTTCAATTGTACAGCTGCACCCATCATCTTGCAGGTTTTAACCACTGCACGAACACTGTTGATTTTATCTCTCAGTGAAGATGAATACAGCCAAGTTATCCTAGGCCTGTATTCTGAATTTCTTCCCACTAAGTCCCTTTAGGGAAGCCAGCCTTTTAATAAAGCTATAATCGAATTTGTAGCTATCTGGAGAAACCAGACGTTTCTGATGATGTTCTACAACTTTACAAGCAATTTAGTGATGAAAGAGGCAACCTAAGTTTATCATTTACAGTCCACATTCCCATCAAAAATAGATCTTTCAGCAACCAGACCAATTCTCATCATATCCTAAAAAGTACTTTTATTGGTGTTTGGTTAGCCAAATAAAATAGTAAAAATGTCAGAGCTCTGACAGCCAGTCTTGAATGGAATGTGGTATGGAGTTGGAATTAGCTCAGACTCGGACACTTTCTCATGCGTTTTCCATTCCTTCAACTGTCCCGTCCTCTTGCATCGCAGAGCTGCCGGAGAGCAATTCCCAGTGTATCACTTAGCTTATGTTATGGTCTCATCGATTTCAGCTGGTAGGAATATACATACTTCAAAAGCAAAACAAAAAAAACAAAACAAAAACAAAACAAAGCAACTGCTAAATATTTCAGTTTGGGTTCCCATTATTTAAAGCATGGGGGAATAGAAGATTCTGCTGGTTGCCAATGTAGCAATAACAATCCTTGTAGCAATAGCAACAGCACTTAGACTTATATACTGCTTCATAGTGCTTTACAGCCCTGGTCTCCAACTGGTTTACAGAGTCAGCCTCTTGCCCCCAACAATCTGGGTCCTCATTTTACTGACCTCAGAAGGATAGAAGTCTGAGTCAACCTTGAGCTGGTGAGAATTGAACTGCTGGCAGTGAGCTGAATTAGCCTGCAATACTGCATTCTAACCAGTGCACCACCACAGGTCATTATGGCAGAGGAAATCCGTAAATGATAATGCAACATAGTGGGTACAGTATGCGACTATTGGATAACTTCAATTATTTGTTCCTTTTCAGATAGTTATTTACATTCGGGGTGGATTTCTAGCTGTTCCTGTTTGCAGATTTTCCCCTTAACACCAGTTCCACATGGGCGGTGAAAACACAAGTTTGAGCCAGTGATGATTGAACTGCTGGCAGTCAGCAGATTGCCATCACTTCAATCCTCACTGGCTCTAACCACCGCACCACCACAGCTCTTGTAGGCCCATTCAGCTACGAGTTATCAGATCTGGAAGCAAAATCCAGATGGCTCCTAGTTGGCTGTAAGATGTTAAATCTGCCACTTTAGGAGTTAACCGGTTGGGTCAGTTGACCTCCTTTAAGAGTTCTCACAACATGCTAACCCTTCCACTAATTCAGTTTTAACATGTCATGGGAATATAATCATACAAAAGGCAGGGCACATTGTAATGTTGCCAGTGAGATCATCATCATCATCATCAATTTATATCCAGCCAATAATAATCATCTCATTAAAAGAGCTAAAGTTTTAGAACTAACTCCACTTTAAAAGGCTAAATCCTGAATACTTTGAATCCTTTATTAAAACCCCTATAATTTAGTGAGCTGATCACAACTTCTACAGCTGAGATTAACAGATGCAAATGCTGCTTTTGCTGCTTTCATCCATCACAAGGAAGGAAAAACCCTTAGGTGACTCTTCAAATTCCCTGTTTCTTGTTCCTGGCTAGGACTCCACTTTGCAGGCATCAGATTCACCAAAACTGAGAATAAAATAATGCTAAAGAGCAGTTCAGTTCCTTGTAAATGTTATGATGTAGGTTATTCTTCCAAAAGGCTTCTAGGCATGTTGTCTTACCTTTGAGGCTGATACAGGCACCCAGGAGAATAGAGTAAGAATAATAGAATTGGAAGGGACTTTGGAGGTCTTCTAGTCCAATTCACTGCTCAAACAAGAGACCCTGTACCTTTCAAGAAAAATGTCTATCTAGTCTCTTCTTCAAAAAGTTGTGGGGAGCACCCACAACTTCTGGTGGTGAGCCATTCCACTGGTGAATTGTTCTCACGGTCAGGAAATTTCTCCTTAGTTCTAGGTTGGATCTTTTTTTGATAAGCCATCTGTTGCTATTTGTCCTGCCTTCAGGTGTTTTGGGGACTAGAGTCCCTCTTTTTTGTGACAGCCTCACAAATATTGGAAGACTGTTATAATGTCACCCCCTAATCCTTCTCTTCATTAGACTAGACGTAACCAGTTCCCACAACAATTCATCGTATGCTTTAGCCTCCAGGTTCTCAGCTTTGGCTTCCAGTTGGGTCTAAACTTGGGTCTTTTTGAGCTACAGTCTCCATTGCTTTCTCACGCGATTGACAGGGACTCTCCAAGAGATCTCCCCTGCGCGGCCAGGCCATCTGCCTACTTGAATTTAGTCTGACCCTCCTAATTAAAACCAATTGTCCATGGGAAACCGGCTCATTCCACAGCACAAACACTGATCCCTAGAAATAACTTTATTTACAAAAATGTCTCTGGGTCCCTCAAAGGTCCTTTCAACTTACTTAAAAATAAAATGTAGCTGTAGTATAAGACTTTATTTGGAAGGAGGCCCAATTGCCAGGAAGGGCGGTGGGCGGAAAACAAACATATCTGTAATCGGTCACTTCGTTCCAACTCATGGGTTCCTCTGACTAAGAAGAAGAAGATGCAGAGAAAGAAAGTGAGGATTTGAAAAGGAAGGGAATCTTCTACCCTCCCCCCCCCATGCTTTAAATAATGGGAATCAAAACTGAAATGTTTCCTAATATTTTCTTTTCAAAATGATATGTACAGTAGATGACTAAGAACAGTGTTACTTCTCTTACATTTGGAAATAAACCTTTATGGCCCCCAAATGATATGTGAAAGCTTTTCTGGGTGGTCCTCAACTCATAACCACAATAGGGACTGCAAAATTTGTTGTTAAGTGGTGTGGTCATTAAGTGAGGAATCACATGACTTATGACCCTATTTTGCTACAGTCATTAAGCGAGATATCATGTAACTATGTCTTGTGATTTCCTGCTGGCTTCCCCATTGACTTGGCTACTGGGAAGATTGCAAATAGCAACCATGTGACCCTGGGATGCTGCAACCATTGTAAATGCATGATGACTGCTAGCTGTCCGAATTATATTTCCATGACTGTAGAGGTGTCAGAACAGTTGTAAGTATGAGGACCAGCCATACCTTTCAGCACTGATGAAACTTTGAACCATCACTAAATGATGGTTGCAAGTTGAGAACTACCTGTACAAAATTCTATTTTCAGCCTGCTTTTGTTTTAGGAATTATGGCAGTAATTGCCAGAAATGTTCAGCAGGACACTTATAATGTTTACCTAAATGGACAATACTTTCTAATATTATACATTAAATATAGTTCTATTATTAAATCAAATCTCTATGATGGCCCCTCAGGTATTGGAAGACTGCTAACATGTCATCTCTAGTCCTTCTCTTTGCCACACTAGACATATCCAATTCCTGCAACCATTCTACAGCATTTCTGTATTCCAGTGTAGCATCTTTTTCCATGTCATTCTTGTAGCCTGTTATTTGTACATCCACTTTCAACTTAGTCTCAATCTTGCCAGGTAGAACATGTTCCTCTTGCTTTTTAGACTCTTTTATCTCTCCATAGAGGAAGGTCTCTGTGGACACTATTAAAATTAACTTTTGAGTCCATTGTTCAAAAATATCCTTCAGCATATTTAATGTTAAAATATTTTGTTTCATTCAGTAATTGTAAATCAAATTTATATGCTCTTCTCCTTTAATTATAATCTTTAGTTCCCTCTAGTGTCCAAGTTTTCAAAGCTTATGTTTTTCTTTAAATCAAAACAAAAGCATTTCACCATGGGAAGAATTCCTTATAATTAATTTCAAAATATGGAGGAAGAAACGAGAGGCCGAAGATGGCTTGAAAAAGTGGAATCAACAACCACGTGGAATAAAAAACCAGCAAGTAGAATGTTTCTTTGATAATTCCTCTCTGGACAAGGACAGGACTTGAGATTGCCCACAAATGCTCCACACAGCTGCTTTGCTTGCAAGACAGTGTCTCTGGCAGTTTTAGAGCTCTGGGAGATGAGAGAGCAGGCATCTTGTTGAACCCACAGTTGTACCTCAGTACTCATCCTTAATTGGTTCCAGAAGGCACACAATGAGTACCAAATACAATAAGCTCCAAACTAATTTTTCCCATAAGAAATAATATAGTGAGTCACAAGGCAACCAACACTGACAAGTTCTAGTTTGTGCATTGAGTACCAAATAAATGATGACTACTGGGACAAAATGTTCACATCCAAATGCACTTAGTACCAAATTTGATTAGTTTCAAAGCGGTTGAGTATTGAGGTACCACTGTATTTCCTTTTCTAGATACTTTTGGAAATGTGCTTGTGAACTGCTTTTCAGCTATTAGAAAACTTTAAAACAAAAAGTCTGACTACTGCGGGTGAGTTTCCTTCAGTCCTTAGCGAAAGAAAGTTTCAACTAGAAATTAAAAACATCTTTTTGGAATAAACAGTAAAAGGATAATTAAACTTTGATTTTAGAAAGTTACAAATGATCTAAGTGTCCAGATAAATTTGAAATAAGCCATTTAAACATTTCATAGCCTCAGAAAATCCATAATCAGATAGTTGTTTTGCCTTTATTTATCTCTATATAGCTGTAGTTAGTTTGAACTATCAAAGAGGCAAGGAAATAATAATCTAAGCCAAAATTAAATAACACTGGCCCACACACTCATTTCAATAATTAATTATTTTCTTTTTAATCATAAAGTCACCCTGGGAGTAAACAGAGACATGGCTGTTTCTTATTTATACGGCATGCTTTCAAATTCCTTATCTGTACAGATTTAAGTGCTGTGAAGTAATTGATCTCCTGGGAATTTTTGCACTGTGACATGACTTAAATTTTTATTTATGTACTTACTAGGGCTGTGCAGCTCTTTGAAGTGGAGCTTCAAAATAGTTATTTGCATATGGGCGTGCAAGTGGAGGACAGCTCAAAGCAGCCATGTCTTTATATAACCCCAGAAAGAGACATGGCTGCTGTCAGATTTTACAGGGAGTTGCTGTGTTCACAGTCCCTTATTCACAAGAGCATTATCCATTCAGTCATGTCCAACTCTTGGCAATTATATGGGCCAGGTCTCCCCACATCCTCCAATCTTGCACTGCTTCTTTGAGTTTTTCTGGCTGGTGTCAGCTTTGATGGTGTCCAGCCACCATGTTCTTTGACGGCCTGGTTTCCTTTCATTGCTAACTTTTCTAAACATATTGTAATTGCTTCCTCCAGGAATTTCCTTGCATGACATGGCCAAATTATATGAGATGCAGTTTTGTGATTTTGCCTTCTAGTGACACGACTAGCATTATGTGTACATCATACACATCCTAGTCCGTCAGGGACTCCCGAGACATTTGTAATAAACAAAGTTGGTAGTTTATAATATCACATAGATACACAGATGAACAAAAATAATTCCTTTGACGAAGGAAACCCTTGTGCACTTACTTGGATGTAAGTCTGGTTGAACACAAGGAGCTTGAATGGAAAACTACCACATGAGAACACACGATTGGCAATCTGCTTTGTGGTTGTAAGCCAAGGAGCACAGTTGTAGCTGCCAGAACCCATGAGAAGGTTAATTGCTAAAGATCTCATTCTCATACACCTTCTGGGCATAATGGTATCAATTGTAGCTCCAAGAACAGGAAAACAAGTCAAATATACAAAACATTTGCTAGACCAATTCTCAAATATAGCTCATCTGTCTGGAACCTGCAGTGCATATCAGACATTAACACAATCGAGAGAGTCCAGAGATATTTCACAAGAAGAGTCCTCCACTCTTCTACTCATAACAGAATACCTTATGCCACCAGACTTGAAATTTTAGCCTCAGACAACTTAGAACTACTCTGCCTTTAGTCCGACCTAAAAGTAATACATAAAATTATCTATTGCAATGTCCTACCCACCAATGACTACTTCAACTTCAACCACAACAATATATGAGCACACAATAGATACAAACTCAGAGTAAACCACACAAAACTCAATGGTAGGAAATACAACTTCAGCAACAGAATGGTCAATGTCTGGAATAGTCTACCTGACTCTGTGGTTTCTTCCCCAAACCCCCAAAATTTTAACCTTAGACTTTCTACTGTTGACATCATCCCATTCCTAAGGGACATGCATAAGCACACCAACATGCCTATCGTCTGTCCTAATATTCCCTTTTATTCATATCCATTTCATGTTTATACTTATATCTATTAACTAATACAGGTGAAACTCAGAAAATTAGAATATCATGCAAAAGTTCATTTATTTCAGTAATGCAACTTAAAAGGTGAACCTAATATGTGAGATAGACTCATTACATGCAAAGCAAGATAGTTCAAGCCATGATTTGTCATAATTGAGTTGATTATGGCTTACAGCTCATGAAAACCCCAAATCCACAATCTCAGAAAATTAGAATATTGTGAAAAGGTTCAATATTCTAGGCTCAAAATGTCCCACTCTAATCAGCTAATTAATCCATAACACCTGCAAAGGGTTCCTGAGCCTTTAAATGGTCTCTCAGTCTGGTTCAGTAGGAATCACAATCATGGGAAAGACTGCTGACTTGACAGTTGTGCAGAAAACCATCATTGACATTGACATAAGGAGGGAAAGCCTCAAAAGGTAATTGCAAAAGAAGTTGGATGTTCCCAAAGTGCTGTAACAAAGCACATTAAGAGAAAGTTATGTGGAAGGGAAAAGTGTGGAAGAAAAAGGTGCACAAGCATCAGGGATGACCGCAGCCTGGAGAGGATTGTCAGGAAAAGGCCATTCAAAAGTGTTGGGGACTTTCACAAGGAGTGCACTGAGGCTGGAGTCAGTGCATCAAGAGCCACCAACACAGATGGATCCTGGACATGGGCTTCAAATGTCACATTCCTCTTGTCAAACCACTCCTGAACAACAAACAACATCAGAAGCATCTTATCTGGGCTAAAGAAAAACAGAACTGGTCTGTTGCTCAGTGGTCCAAAGTCCTCTTTTCTGATGAGAGCAACTTTTGCATCTCATTTGGAAACCAAGGACTCAGAGTCTGGAGGAAGAATGGAGAAGCACACACTGCAAGATGCTTGAAGTCCAATGTGAAGTGTCCACAGTCTGTGTTGATTTGGGGAGCCATGTCATCTGCTGGTGTTGGTCCACTGTGCTTCAGTAAGCCCAGGGTCAATGCAGCCGTCTACCAGGAGATTTTGGAGCACTTCATGCTTCCTTCCGCAGATGAGCTTTATGGGATGCTGACTTCATTTTCCAGCAGGACATAGCATCTGCCCACACTGCCAAAAGCCCCAAAACCTGGTTCAATGACCGTGGGATTACTGTGCTTGATTGGCCAGCAAACTTGCCTGACCTGAATCCCATAGATAATCTATGGGGCATTGCCAAGAGAAAGATGAGAGACATGAGACCCAACAATGCAGAAGAGCTGAAGGCCGCTATTGAAACATCCTGGTCTCCCATAACACCTCAGCAGTGCCACAGGCTGATAGCTTCCATGCCACACCGCATTAAGGCAGTCATTGCTGCAAAAGGGGCCCAAACCAAGTACTGAGTACATATGCATGCTTATACTTTTTAGAGGTCCAATATTGTTCTATGTACAATCCTTGTTTTATTGATTGCACGTAATATTCTAATTTTATGAGATTGTGGATTTGGGGTTTTCATGAGCTGTAAGCCATAATCATCTCAATTATGACAAATCATGGCTTGAACTATCTTGTTTTGCATGTAATGAGTCTATCTCATATATTAGTTTCACCTTTTAAGTTGCATTACTGAAATAAGTGAACTTTTGCACGGTATTCTAATTTTAAGAGTTTCACCCTGCTCGACAAAATAAAATAATAAAAAATGCTCTCCCAAACTAAAACAAAAGTTGACCATCAGCATTACTAAATGTTTAGAATGTTGGACCAGGACCAACTCCCACTCTCTTCTTGGATGTGAAATTAAAAGGGGATCTAGAAGTCAACTCCTTTTCCTCTAATCTTCACAGGATCACTATGAAGATAAAATCGAGGAAAGGGAGAGTCTTAGATACGGTCCAAGATTCTGTAGGAAACGTTAGGCCGCCAAATGTAATAAATCAACTGGATTCTCTAAAAGAAAAACAGTTTGTGCTGAAATAACCTGGACAAATAGCCAAATTTTGTGGCTGGTTTAAACTTGACCCCCAACAATCCTGGTTTAACCTTGACCCCCAACAATCCTCTTCCTTCCTTCCTTCCTTCCTTCCTTCCTTCCTTCCTTCCTTCCTTCCTTCCTTCCTTCCTTCCTTCCTTCCTTCCTTCTCAAACTTTAAACTTCCAGAATGAAGCCATCTTTTTGGCTTTGTCATTGGAGAAAAATAGATCATTATTGGTACATGTTTTTGATAGTAGTCAATATACCAGAAGATGGGCCAGGCTCTGTGTCCTGTTGTCTGCCAAGAATCTCCACTTCAGCATCCTGGTTTTACATTTAGGCACTCTGACTCCCAAGCTATTCAGGGTCCACCAGGTAGCATACGGGAAGTCAGATCCTTCAGACATATCCTCCTTTAAAATTACTCCTTGTTCGATGACCTCCTTCCTCCACCTTTTCATTTGATTTTGATTTTGTGTACCCTCAAAAAAGTTTGTTCTTGCCAAAAAGCTGTTCCTGCATCTGAGTCGGTGGGTTTGGGGTATATGTTCATTCAGAGGATGCCAAGGATCATTCTCTTGCCTTAGTTCTCTGGGCATCTGCTGCTACTTCAACAATCTTGCTGTATAGAATTGACAAAAACCTGCCCCAACTCTTTCTACAAAATGGAGACAGGTACAAATCAGATTGTCCTTTTCACAGTGAGAATTACTGGAATTTGCCGTCCCAGATTGAAAACGCTTCCACAAATAATGGTCTCATGCCAGAATCAATCATTACAATGTGAATTTGTCCTCATTTTGCATTTTTCATCAGAACTCTAAAAAAGAAAGTTTTTTTCCTCATTAGTGTAATTGCTTTGATGTTTGGATGACAATAAGAGCCTGAAAAAACCAGCTCTTCTCTTCCAGGAACTCCACAAGTAGGAGCATGGGGTACAGAAAATTTTCCAAGGCAATCCCTATCAAATATTTCTGATTTTTTTTTTAAGGAAGAATCATTGCCAGCTACTAAAGGTAGAATGCTTTGATCTAGAAGTTAACCTCATTTGGCTTTAGCATTAACAATGTTAATACTAAATGGAGGTAGGCTCTGTTATCACTCCAAAAAATAACAGCAGAGTTAAAATCCGAAAGCCAAATGGAAGTGAAGACTTTTAGATGAGCGTAACAGATTGTGAGATAAAAATTTTTGAGGATCTAATATTTCAGCCCATCAATATGATTCAGGTCAGTATTTTGCCTTGGGTTAGTTCATTTTACAAGTTAAACCTAGCAGAAAAACACTGCCAGAACCGCACTCAAAACTCCTGAGAGAAGTTTATGAAGCTAAAACAGAATCATTGCTAATCCTCATTAATCCACATGCAGACATACATATACATATACATATACATACACACACACACACACACACATATATATATACATATACATACATATATATGCTTTCTTAAGTTTTCGTGGGTACTTGCATGTATGGTATTCAGCTTTGTTCGGGTATTTTCCCACGTCATTATAGTTGTGCTTTCAAAGTTGTAGCAGCGTTTCAGCAGAATCTCATCTGCCATCATCAGGCTTCTGTATTGTGTTCATCTGTGAGTCAGACTTTCACAGCCGTTTCAGTTTTAAATTTGGGGCTAGCCTACTGCTGTGCCAGAATGGTTTTTTCTTCCTCCTGATTGGTTGGGAGTCTTGGTCTGTGTTTATTGGTCTTGGAGTTTGCTGTGTTCTGCTTGATTGGTGTTTCTAATACCTTCTCTCTGTTTTGTAGCTTTTTTTGTCTTGATTGGCTGATGTTTCCTGTATTGGAGGCTTTTAGTGCAGCTTGGCTCCGAGTAAATGGACAGCTATCATTTATTAGGAAGCTAGGTTTCATCTGGGTGCTTGGTTGGGGTGTGTTTGAGCTGGAGGTATCGGGGGGGGGGTGTCTGTTTGTGCCTGGGTGTTTGCCTGGCCAGGTGCCCAGGTGTTTGCCTGACTCACCAACTGAGTGAGAAACAACCAACTGAGAAAGAAACAACCACAAGAAGAGGATTTGTCTTCAACTGCCTATACTGTTAGGAAATATTTTTCTTGTGGGGCTAGGGGACATATAGCTAAATTCTGTAAGAAGGGAAAACAACAAAATACTAGTAAACACCAGAAGGTCAAAAAGAATGTTAGTTTAGCTATGTCTAGCAATTACCTCAATAAATCACTAAGGTTTATACAATAGCAATAGCAAATTGGACTTATATACCGCTTCACAATATTTTACAGCCCTCTTTAAACAGATAACAGAGTCAGTCTCTTGCCCCCCAACAATCTGGCTCCTCATTTTACCGACCTTGGAAGGACAGAAAGCTGAATCAACCTTGAGCCAGTCAGGATTGAACTCTTGGCAGCGGGCAGAGTCAGCCTGCAGTACTGCTTTCTAACCACTGTGCCACCATGGCTCATATAAACCATTTGATGCCCTCTTTATACCGTTAACTGTTTCAAGTCCAACATGTACTTTTCATTCATGAATAATCTGCAGTGCTTGAAATGTTCTTTTTTAGAATCGGTCTTGACTGCAAGCAAAGGGAAGAGCCAACTCTGTTTTGTTCCACATCACCAAGCAAAGTCCCTGCAGTGTTTTGTGGATACAGGGAAATGTTTCATCAGAAAGTAACCTCTTTTTTTTTTCTTTTTCCTTTGGAAGGTTTTAAGCACTCTGACCATGACATCAAGCAACATCTCCGGAATCTATTACTGTGTGGCTTCCAACAAGTTGGGCATCGAGAAGAGAAGCATCAGGTTCTATATCACAGGTAAAGAATGTGCATCACCCCCCGAGGCCCAGAAATATCTGGTGGAAGCACAGAAAATGCAGCCTGCAATGATTTTCATGGGGAGCAGGTCAAAAAAGGCAAGATGGTGGCTATCATCATGAAATCAAAACTCCTTTACAAACAGATAGATAGTTTTTTTTTCTTTTAATGCCCCCGCGATCTCTTGCATCGGGGTGCAGTTGGGGAGACCAAATGAAGCTTGAGTATTTTATTGGCCGGATGCCCTTCCTGATGCCTATTTGGAGTTCGCAGCAGACAATATTAATTTGAATCCAATGAGAGAAATACCTGCCGCTACTAGGATTAAACCTCACAGCCTCCTATTTGTGAGGCAAGAGCTTCACCTCTAGGTTACTGTGCCACTCAAGATAGAGAGATAGAGAGATAGATACTGTAAACAGATAAGAAATGCTCTCCTCTCCTTTTTCTCCTCCTCCTCCTCTCCTCCTTCCTTTCTTTTCCTCTTCTTTTCCTCTTTCTCTCCCCTCCTCTTCTTCTCCTCTTCTTTCCTTTGCCTCTCCTCCTCCTCCTCCTCCTCTCTGCCCTCCACACCAAAGAGCACTCCATATTTTACAACTGCTTTTGCATTTCTGATGTGAGCAGAAGCGAGTTAACTAGGTCTTTCCAATCCTCTAATGCTGCTCTCCGTGCCTCCCTTCTGTAGAGGGCGGGGTGGGAAAGACTCTTTGCTCAGGGGCTCCCCTTCTGGTTTGGGGGCTCTTGAAAGCCAGCCCTTGAGGCCCACTGCAGGCCACGCAATGGGCTGCTCTAGCTCAACAACACTTACTTTGGAAGTTGTATCTACCACGCAGAAGAGCCTTCTGCTAAACCACTTCCTTATTTGTCACCATTTTGTGGAAGTGCCCACGACATGTTCTCCAACTGTTCTCCACTGTTCAGGTACTCCTCGACTTACAATAGTTTATTTGGTGACTGGTTAAAGTTACGACAGCACTGAAAAATTTGTCTTACGGCCATTTTTTCACAGTTACGTCTTTGCAGCATCCTTTGATCACGTGATCAAAATTCAGATGCTTGGCAACTGGTTCATATGATCCCCTGGGGTGACTTTCTGACAAGCAAAGTCCTTGAGGAAGACAGATTCACTTAACAGCTAACTTAACTACTGCAGAGATTTGCTTAACAACTGTGGCAAGAAAGGTCATAAAATGGGGCAAAACTCACTTAGCAAATGTTTCACTGCATAACAGACACTTTGGGCTCCATTGTGGTTATAAGTCGAGGACTACCTGTATTTTGAAGCCTCCTTCTCAGGGGTGGAAACAAGGAAGTCCCCCATCTACTCAGCTCAGAGGTGGTATTCAGTAGATTCTGACCAGTTCTGGAGAACCAGTAGCAGAAATTTTGAGTAGTTCGGAGAACCAGAAAATATCAATATCTCTCCTCTGCCTCCCGAGTCCCAGCTGATTGGCTGGCTCTCCTTTTGTTGCCCTGCACAGGAGAACAGAGCTGGAAAGCAGGTTAGTGGCATGGGGAGGGAATGGGGATTTTGCAGTATCCTTCCTCCTGCCACGCCCGCCATGCCACGCCCACAGAACCGATGGTAGTTTTTTTTTTTTAATCCCACCGCTGACTCAGCTCCACCTGGGTCCAAATGATTGGCCTCCTTCTCTCTGCTGTTTCTTGCAGACATGCAATCCAGCCTAGAGGCCAACTCCCAAATGACAGCTATTGTGACCAGTCACGTCCAGATGACCTGCAAGTGCTCGAAGTACCTTTACGATCACCTCACCTGGTATGACCCCACCTTGCAGGAAGTCCCCACCTCTCTCACCCAGGAGAAGGTGGACAACTATACCATCTCCTTAGTGCTGAACATCCATAATGTCTCCCAGGCTCATGCAGGGCTTTACAAGTGCCGAGCCTCAAGCTACCACAACCGCACTAAGCAGCTGGAGAAAAGCACCATGCTCAGCATAAAATGTAAGAATGCCAAAACCTGCCCCATCGTGCTCTTGGCCGGCATGTGGCCTATATTTTCTCTATTATAGTATTTTTCAGCCTGGGCAACTCTTAAGATGTATGGACTTTAACTCCCAGAATTCTGGCCGGGGAATTCTGGGAGCTGAAGTCTGCACATCTTAAAAAGTTGCTGAAACTGAGAATCTCTGCTTTAATATATGGGCTCCAAACATGGCAACTTTTAAGACTTGTGGACTTCAATCCCCAGAAATCCTGAGACAGCCATGCTGGGTGAGGAATTCTGGGATTTGACGTCCATAAAGTTGCCAGATTTGAAGACCTCTGCTCTAAGAGAATGCTGTTTTTTTCTAACATTTCCATCATACGGACTTATTTATGAGCAGTTTTGAGTTACAGCATTGCAAAATTCCAAACAAGGCAATTTCGGCAATATTCCAACTTATATGCAGCTATTATTTTGGCAATATTCCTATTTACATAACGGGACAGCCTTTGCAAAATTGATCCTCAAATTCTAGCTATCTCCATGTGTTTGGATAATTAGGCAGAAACATACCAATCAAGCAAATTTACCATCATTAATTTCTGGTAGGAAGTCAGATGCAATTAGTACTAGAGATGGAATCAAATCAGTAGAAATGATAGAATTTCTTCAACTTGTGAAGAACAAAGAAATAAAAGGAAAATTTTCTAGAAAGAAACGATGTAAGTCAGTTATGTTAGTTTTAAAAAATCAGATAGAACAGGATTAATTTGGTGAACAAAATATCTCATCAGAAGGCCCAGGGAACCACGGACATTTGAGAAGAGACACAATTGGGAGAAGCAAAACCTGCCTTGTAAAGTTACTTTCATTCTGAAAGTTCATAATTAAACTGAGATGAGTCATTATTTTTTAAAAAACCCACAATTTTTACTCACCACACGTTATTTTTGGGGTCAGGATTGGAGAGGGGAATGGGGTCCCAGATTTCATTCCTTAATGGGGAGAAAAGGAAAAAGCATAGATGTTGAGCAGATATTATAAATTGAATTGGTATTTAGCTTTGGAATCTTGAGGACTAATAACTTTTGGAACATTTTATGGTAGAGGAAGAGGAGGAGCTTGTTCATTTTCATAGTAACAATTTAATTTTTTTTTCTAGGCAACATTTACTTTTAAATATCTGTGGTGTCCAAGCAGAGTTGATTTGATCTTTATAATTTTCTTATTTTCTTTTGTTCAGGGTTGCCTCGGTGACCACAGGAGTGCAAAGCTTTTGGTGTTGAAATCTGTCATTTTCCCTTTGTTTGCAGTTAAGACGGTGCCTTACATTATGGAGAACTTTACCGACTTGGAGGTTAATGTGAGTGGGACCATAGTTCTGGAGTGCAAAGTCAATGGCATCCCCAAACCTGCTATTGCTTGGCTGAAAAATGGCCACCGCATCGCCCCTGCTTCAGGTGAGCCTCCCGAGGCGGATGCTTCTAGTCTTGCTTCTTTCTTTCTAGGAGTGGAAGTCCACGAGTCTTAAACTTGCCAAGTTTGGGGACCCCTGCTCTAATACACGATGCACTGAAAATAAAGCTCCCTTCTCCCCTCTGTCCCGCATCCCCTTCCTTCTTCCAGGAATTTCCATGGAAAACAACACTTTGGTGATTGAACGAGTGAAGAAGGATGATGAGGGTCATTATGAATGCCAAGCGATCAACGAGATGGGCCAAGACAGCACTCGAGCATTTATTAAAATAGAAGGTGAGAGGTGCAAGACGAAACGTTTTGTCTCGAACAGTTTATGCTGGGACTACAAACGCAGAGGTGGGTATTCAGCAGGTTCTGACCAGTTCTGCAGAACCAGTAGCGGGAATGTTGAGTAGTTCGTAGAATCGGCCAATCCCACCTCTGACTGGTGGCAGCCCCCATCTATTCTTTGCCTACCAACTCCCAACTGATCGGCTGGGTCTTCTTTTGTTGCCTTGCACAGGAGAATGGAGCTGGAAAGCAGGTTAGTGGGGTGGAGAAGGAATACCTCATGACTTTTAACTGTTGTTAAACAGCCCAAAGCTATCAAATCCAGGGATGGTTCATTGCAAAGGAAGCTTGATGGAGTGGCTTAATGGATCTGGAGTCAAAATCTTCTCATGTGTGTCTTTTTCAGGCTCCGAAGAAAAATCCAACATAGAAGTTATCATCTTGGTTTGCACTGGTTTAGCAGCCACTCTCTTTTGGCTCCTTCTGACCCTCTTCATACGAAAACTCAGAAAAGTAAGTTTGATCCTCATGTTTTAGGCTTAGAAATGAATCTAGATGCTGAAAGAACTAAAGCCATTCCGTAGTCAATTTCTATAGTGCCACGAATGACAGAGAAAAATCTTCCTTCACCTACAGCTGTTTAGTCCTGCAGAACCAGCTGAAGGCAGCTTCGAAATCATGTGATTCGGGGGCGGGGGTGAGATGGCTACTTTGATGATTCAAACAGAGGCAGTTTGTCCATCTCTCACATTTTTGAAAATACAGGTAGTCCTGTAGACAGTTCATTTTGTGGCCCTTCAAAGTTAAAACAGCACTGAAAAAAGTGACATGATCATTTTTCACGCTTACAACTATTACAGAATCCCCATGATGACAAGATCAAAATTTGGCCGCTTGGCAACTGACTCATAGTTATGACAATTGCACTGTCCTGGGATTATATGATTCCCCTTTGTGACTTTCTGACCAGCAAAGTCAATAAGGGAAGCCAGATTCACTTAACAACCATATTACTAACTTTAACAGTTACGGTGATTCACTTAATAACTGTGTTAAGAAAGGTCATGGGGCAAAAATGGGGCAAAATTCACTTAACATATATTTCACTTAGCAACAGAAATGTAGTGTTCAGTTGTGGCTGTAAGTCAGGGACTACCTGTACCACTTCTGAAAGTTTTGGAAGTCTTTTTGGGAAGAGAATTGTCTCCCAAGTGCAAATTCTACATCTCTGTCATTTCTGAGCTCTACTTGCAGGGATTCATTTCCCGAACACATCCTTCTGCTAACCCTTGTTCGGTGGGTTAATCAGTTCCTGACTCTGTCAACAGCAGGGTGAAAGTGAAAGTCCAAGCAAGGCTGGAATAGAATGCCAACATGTCCAGTTGGCTGGAAATCCATTGAACTTGCTATAGATGACAAGGCAAGCCTATACAGTCCTTGCGCATCATGTAATTGTAAAAAGAATGATGGTGAATGAAAAGGAGTGGAACATGGTCTTCATGCTTCTTGGGAGGAAGAAGAGCCATCTCTCCAAACCTTTGGAGGGGATGAAGCTCCTGCCTTTTGATTGACCTCATTCTCTGTTCATCGGCTCCATCCATCTTCTTCCAATTCTGATCTTAGGGAGTTTCTTTTTTTCTTTCAGCCGGATGCCACCGATATTAAAACTGGATATTTGTCCATCATAATGGACCCAGAGGAGATGCCCCTGGATGAGCAGTGCGAACGTCTACCTTACGACAGCAACAAATGGGAGTTCCCAAGGGATCGGCTGAGGCTGGGTATGTGGGATCTTGGGAAGCTTCTGAGTTGGGGGGTGTGTGTGTGACCTTGAATGGAATGAGACAACTTGGCATGACCAACTCGCCGCAGCCAACTCACCCCTGGAGAACTCCCTGTGGGACAATTCAACAATTCAATTTAAGTATTTAAAATAATTCAAACGTTACTTTAGCTTTTGTCATTCACATTTCATTTTGTTCCCTCCTTTTGCATCCTTTCTTTAATGATTCCGTTCCACCATTTCCTTGGTATTAGCATAACTCTAGTTCTGTGGCAAGTTGTCCCAGAGAGAGTAACTTGGCCACAATGAGTTGGCTGTGCCAAGTTCTCTTTGACTTGACCTTGAATAGTGCTGGATTGCTGCCTAAGTCTCCCTTCCAAGAATTCCTAGCAACTCTGCTGGCTGGCAATTTGCAGTTGTAGTTGAACACATCTGGGATTGATTTGACAACTAATAGTCTATCTGTACGTCATTGGATTCAGCACAATGATAAAGACTTGGATCCATTGTTTACAGGAGAGGTGGTCAGCCAGATGATTTCCAGATGTTTTGCATGAATGATGATGGGAATTGTCATCCCAAAACATTTGAAAGAGACCGTGTCATCTGTCTCTGTCTAAGGGATGTCTTCAGCTTCATGCAGAATAGATTTGTTAGACCTCATCTCTGTCTTGAAGGACATTGAATAAAATTCCTTTCCCTGCTAGAGCTGAAGATTGGCAGGGAGACTGAGATAGAGATGACAAGGTACAGGTAGTCCTCGACATACAACCACAGTTAAGCCCAAGAGTTCTGTGGTTAAGTGAGATATTTGTTAAGTGAATTTTGCCCCATTTTACGACTTTACTTGCCACAGTTATTAAGTGAATCACTGCAATTGTTAAAGTTAGTAACATGGTTGTTGAGTGAATCTGGCTTCCTTTATTGACTTTGCTTATCAGAAAGTCACAAAAGCTGATCACATGATCCCAGGACACTGCAATCGTCATAAATATGAACCAATTGCCAGGCATCCAAATTTTGTTCATGTGACCATGGGGATGGTCGTAAGTGTGAAAAACAGTTGTAAGTCACTTTTTTTCAGCGCCATTGGAGCTTTGAACTGTCACTAAACAAATTTTTGTAAGTCAAGGACTACCTATATCTATTTCATATAGATAGTCCTCACTTAACAACCAGATGCTTAGTGACCGTTCAAAGTTATGACAGATCACAACGGTCATGTGATTACATTTTGGGTGCTTGGCAACCAACTCTCATTTATGGTTGTTTGCAGCATCCCATGGTCACATGACCAAGGGTTTCTTTCTTTTTTTTTTGCCAGTTTTGAGCATTTACTTTCAGGTAAAACGCATCCGTTGAGGAAAACTAACATCCACATTCACTGTGGCAATTGCTTAATGGCTTCTGCAAAATTAATCAGGCATGCTCATGTGATGACCTGCTTAATGACCACCATGATTGACGACCATAATTCTGGGTTTAATTTTGGTCATAAGTCAAAAGTCGAAGACTACCTGGCCTCGTTGCCCACTTTTCTTTTTTTAAATGAAATTTTAGTGATGTGTTTTCTATTTCAAGCACAAATTCAGTCTCTTACTTTGGTGAACAATTCATGTATTCATAAATCGAAAGTCATTCTTTCCAGCCAGAGTGAACCTGATATGGGTCATAAAGTTTTTATGAAGTATCTCCAAATCCCATAATATTCTGCAGAGTGCAAAAGGCTAAGAATAATTTTTCAGTCATTTATGGTTCACTAATTGTAACACAAAGATTAATCCTGGGATTTTATCCAATCCAGCAGTCTCTCTTTTTCAAAAACACCACTTCTTCTCAATGAAATGTCAGCTTGCTATAATACTTTCCCATTGTTAAGCGTCCTTAATATGTTAATACTTGGCCCACGAATTTACTATTCCCAATGGATGTAAAAACAGTTTAGATCTACCTGATTACCAATCTTTGGTAGGAGGAAGAAGAGGAGGACTAAAAACAAAATTATTTCACTGAATAATAAAGGTTGGGGGGTGCATGCAAAGCTTTTCAGCAATGCACAATTTTGCAAGCTTTTCTGAATTTTGGAAATGATTCTGGTTTTTATGTTCCCTGAAATTTACGAACCTTTGATTGTGTGTCTTTTTCTCTCTGTGTTTTGTATTACTTCATATGTTTATAAATTCAGTTTATACATATGTTCTAACATGTGGCGCAGAGTTTCTGCTGCATGTTATCGGGACTCTAATAGTTCGCAAAAAAACCCAAATGGAATGGATTCTCTTGCATGCATTTTTTACATCAATTTTCTTTGCAAATTCAAAGAAAGTACAGGCTGGGCTGTTGGGAGCAGAACCCATCTTTCTGAGCTTCCTTCCTCCCTTCCTTTTCTGGAAAATATTGACTGTTTGGTTACAAAATATACCGATGAACCTTCAAAAAGAAATATTCAAAGGCAAAAAACCTAAGAAATTTTGGGGAGAGCATTCTGCCATGTTGTTGGCTTCCACAATCTAATAATCATCTGAATTTTTTTAAAAAAATCCATTTTATTATGCAACCTATTAAAAATGCATACAACAGCAGGGAATGATCAACACAATCTCAAAATTAAAATATAGAGTAATGAAAAATAAGGAAAAAAGGAACAAAGGCAAGTCATGCCTGGATATTATGATGTTTACATCTTAATGATGTTTATATCACAATGTTTCCTTCCTTCCATCTTTGAATAAACAAGGATGATTTTCTTTTCCCCAGCATGATTAGAGATTTATATTTGAAAGTGAGACATCTTCAGAAAAAAAATGTCAAGGGTTATTTTTGCAAAAGCAAGAATCAATGCTGCGAAACAGAGGGGGGTGGAAGAAGCAATAAATAGTGCAAAACAAGTGGAATTAGAGGAATCTTTTTCACTTTGTAAATCTGTTTTTGCAGAACAAGCTTCTTTTATGCTAGAACTGGAATGCTGCAAAGCAGGATCCTCCGTTGGTTTTGCTACACCCAAACTTGCTTCGGAATGGGACAACTCACTGAGCGATAACTCACCACAGGACAATTCAATTATTCAGTTTAATGATTTAATTTTTTAAAAATGTTTGTCATTCACATTTCATTTTGTCCCTCCTTTGGCATCCTTTCTTTAATGGTTATATTCCATCACTTCTTCAACCTTAGTGTAACTCTTGCTCTGCGGCGAGTTGGCCATGGTGAGGGGTCTCAGTGAGTGTTTGTCCCAGGCCGGCTTCCTTCTCTTCAGTGCCTGGGGTTGTGGGTGCTGCCCGGGCTTACTCTTTCCTCTTGCTTCTCTAGGTAAAACTCTGGGTCATGGTGCTTTTGGCAAAGTGGTGGAAGCATCTGCTTTTGGCATAGATAAATCGTCAACCTGCAAAACAGTGGCTGTTAAAATGCTTAAAGGTACACTTCTCTCAGACTCCTCAACCGTTCCTTCGAAAACCCAAAGCCGATTGTGTCGCTTGTGTCACAGAAACATTGCAGTTGAAAATAGAATAAGGAAGGATGGTGTCTGTTTTATTATTCTTCCCTCTCTCTTCCTTACGGTAACTCTGGAGTGGAATGGGCAATATGGCCTCTGGCACTTTGGTGCCTACCGTTATGTCCTTGAGTATCCTGCCTGATTTGGCTGTATTGTTTTTCAGTAGCTTTCATTTTTTAATAATAACTTCTATTGCATTCTGAGCTGGGTTGTTTTCTTGCAGACATTTCATTATTAGTTAACTTCATTCGTGCTAGTCAGCTAGTCAGCCTTAGAACTGATTATGTTGTTACCTAATTGGGTCATGAAACATCTGCAACAAACAACTCAGAAGCACCAAGGACCCCTCATTTCAACCCTGAGCTACAAATATTTTCTCTTTTACTGGAATTTTTGTTGCAACATAAAAATGCAAAGGTAAAAAATTAATCCAAACTAAGAAAAAAATAAAAAGTACAGAAAGAAAAAAGAGGGAAAGGAAAAGTCATATAAAGGGAAAAAAAGATATACGAAGAAATGACTTCCTCCTTCATCGAGAAAAGTACAAAGCAATTTCAGTAGCTTATCACCTTCTCTCACATTTATGCCCCAAAAATCTCTTCATCCCAGATTTTCAGTAGCTTTTAGTGGGGGGTAAATGTAGGAAACTAACGTCAGCCTTGCCACATTTTAAAAAGAATTTACAGTTGTGTTTTTGGAACCTACACAAGACTTTCTCATAAATAAAAATACTAGGTGACTGAAGGGCTGACATGTTAGCAGTGTTCCAATATTTGAAGGGCTGCCACAAAGATGAGGGGTCAGCCTATTCTCCAAAGCAACAGAAGGCAAGGCAAGGAACAATGGATGGAAAGTAGAGAAGCAACGTAGAACTAAGAAGATATTTAAACATTTCCTAACAGTGAAAACAATTAACCAAAACAATTAACCAACCTTGCCTTCAGAAGCTGTGGATGCTCCATCACTGGAGGCTTTTAAGAAGAGACTGGACAGCCATTTGTCTGGAATGATATAAGGTGTCCTGTTTGAGTTGGACTAGAAGACCTCAAAGGTCCCTTCCCACTCGATTATTCTGTTAGGTTTGCTGCTTCAATTGAAGGACCATACACAGAAAAAAGGTGGGTCAGGAAGACATCATTCCAGGGAGACAGAAGAGGTAGTTTGCTCTCAGATATTTTGAGACTGGACACATCCACCCTCTAACCTTCCTAGAAACAACTAGCTCTCCATCATGATAACCACGCCAAGAAAGCATTCTAAGCATGGTCTCCATTTAAGAGCACCCATTGGTATAGTTTTCCCCTTCTAGGGCTGCAACTCATGGCTCTTTGCCTCTTCCCAACCCAACATGTAAATAATGTGTGATGGCAGGTGATATAATGCCAGGTACCATAATGGCATCCCTGCAGACTTGGATTCAAGACTGATTTTATTGCTCTCAGCCAGATGCTGAAACTTCCAGGGCATCTGTATGGAAACTGATCCTGAGTCCATTGATGACTCTGAAACCTCTAGCTTTGAATTCCTGACATGATGAAAGTCTATTGCCATGGTTCCTTGTCAGTGATGTCCCGTACAGGTCAGCCTCCAAAGGGGCAACACGAAGTACCTTGTTGAGTTGGCCACTAGGGATGCCTATGTGTAGAGCTTCTCTAGAAAGCTCACAAGGACACTCTCTGCCCAAAGCACATGAGTGTTGGCCTGAGCTAATGGACAGGAGCAGGTTCTGCATGCACAAGATCCAAGTTTAGCTTCTAGCATGCCAGAGGTTAGATCAGTGTTTTTCAACCTTGGTAACTTGAAGGCGTGCAGACTGCAACTCCCAGAATCGGTTGGCTGGGGAATTCTGGACGTTGATGTCCACAGGTCTTCAAGCTGCCAAATTTGAGAAACACTAGGTTAGATGCTGTAAATATGTCCAGCCAATCAGAGTTATTCCCTCGTTTCCAACATACTGCATTAACAAACATACAGAGAGATTCGGCAAACTGAGTGAAGCTGGAATAAAAATCCTCTTGTTTCTTAATGACTGAAAGGGGTTCAGTGTTAGAGAGATTAACCAAGTTAAAGCAATTAGAGGCAAATCACAGAATCACAGGGCTGGAAGAGATCTTGGAGATCTTCTAGTCCAAATCCTGCCCAAGGCAGAAGATCTTGTAAAGAAATCTAGCTTAGCATGGAAGCAGCCCAAACAATGAATGGTAGATGATCAGTCAAAGGTATGTATCTTTTCTACTCATATGGATGAATTTCTAGTAGTCTAAATACCTTAACCCTTACGTATTTAAAGAAATAAGAAAGGAAGTATGTTAAGGACGAGGAGCACAAACCTTGCCAACATTAAACAAATTTATTTTCTTTCCGGTGACAAGATTTGAGCCATCTGGAATCAACTAATGACATTTACATACCAGGTCTCTCTACAGATATTTGATGAATAAATACACTGTTTAGCATATTAATTGCTTGGAATAGTAGGTTTTAAAATATATTGTGGGTTTTTGTCAACCTAGATGAGGGATGGACTGATTTCTTTCATCGCTGCAATTAATTACATTTTGTTGTGAAGCCTCTGTTGCTTCACAATACAAAACCTCTAGATGTTAGCATAACTTTTGGTCAATCATCTGCTCATCCTTATCTAATATCCAATAACTAAGAGGTTGTCACAAAGAAGAGGAGTCAAGCTATTCTCCAAAGCACCTGAAGGCAGGACAAGAAGCAACGGATGGAAAATAACCAAGGAGAGAAGCAATCTAGAAATAAGGCAAAATTTCCTGACAGTCAGAACAATTCATCAGTGGAACGCCTTGCCTTCAGAAGTTGTAGAAGCTTTTAAGAAGAGTCTGGATCACTAGTTGCTTGGAATGGCATAGGGTTCACTGCCTGAGCAGAGTATTGGACTAGAAGTCCTCCAAAGTCTCTTTTCAGCCCTCTGTTATTCTGTTGTCCTTTTATGTATAATCCAATTTTTTTTCGAACATTCCGATTTTCTTTCCAAGAGGATCAGGAATAGCCATTATTCTCTATTTAGCACTATTTTCAACGGTCCTTCCCACATTTTTCTCCATGATTTGGAATCATCCCATATGGAAGAACATTCTGGAAAAAGTCGTCCTACAACTTGCCAAATGAATGAATTGTTTGAAAAGTATAAATGTTTCTAAGGAAAAGTTCTCAGCAGCCGCCATCTCTAGCTCTTTCTTGGAAGTCATCGGTATGAACAACCTTTATTGTGAGAAACTGAGCTATTATGGGATTATGTTGCCAGAATTATTGTTAATATTTCAAATCCAAGAACAGGTGTATAATTGGTGCACTCCTCAGCCTGCTTTTGGTCTAATTTAAAAGGCCACTTTCAAGAAAGCAATTTTCTCTACGAGTGAAATAAGGAACAATTTGTTTAAGCTTTCTGCATGGAGAGAAGGAGAGAGACAAGGAGAAACATCTAAAGAGAGAAAGAGGATGAGAGACAGAGCTAAAGAAATGTGCCAGAAACCAAGGGAGTAAAACAGAATAACAAAGTAGAAAAGGACCTTGGAGGACTTTTACAACAGGAGACCTCCACCACTCCAAACAAATGGCTGTCTAGTTTCTTCTTAAAAGGCTCCAGTGATGGAACACCCACAACTTCTGTTTCACTGGTTAATTGTTCTCACTGCTAGGAAGTTTCTCTTAATTTTAAGTGGCTTCTCTCCTTGATTAATCTCCATCCATTGTCTCTTGTCTTGCCTTCTGGTGCTTTGGAGAATAGGTTGACCCCCTTTTCCTTGTGTCAACTCCTTGGATATTGAAAGACTGCTATCATGTCACCTCTAGTCCTTCTTTTCACTAGACTAGACATACTCAATTCCCACAATTGCTGTTCATATGCTTCCATTTTGAAATGGGCTCCTGCCTTTGCTTAATTAAGTTTCACTAATTATGGCCATATTTTGCTAGTAGACCTACCCAACTTCAGTTCTTGAAGACTCTCAAAGTCTTGAGTGGACCCTCAAAGTTGTTCTGGATGGTCGTACTGAACTGTAAACTTGAATGGAAATTAATCATGTCAATGGTATGCAGTGAAGGAGATTTAATTCAAGAGTAAATGAAGAGAAGCCAAATTATAATGTAAACCATTATGGGACTGAATTAGCAATAATGAATAAAATTCAAGCAATGAATGAAGTTGGTGTTTCTTTCCACCAAGATTGACTCAATCCACCTTGTGAATGGTTGAACACTCTGATCTCCTGGGGAGATCTAGGCTGTCCTGGAAATCATCCTGATCTTCAAAACAGCCTCTAAAACCAAGACTCTAAATGTTTTGGGTATCTCCAGCCATCCAGATTATTTCCAATGGTATGTAGACCTCTAGAGGACAAAAAGTTTTTAGCTTGTAGAACTTCCGTAGTTGACGAATGGTCAACATTCTGTTGTGCTGTTCTAGCAGGAAATTGGGAGCAGAAAAGGTTTTCCAAAATAGCTCAACTTCTCCTTGCAGATAAGAACCTTTGAGAAGATCAAGGCAGGAAATTGTGCCTTATCAGATGAGAAATAATACACAGAGACCTAAAAGAGATCAGGGCGTACTTTGTTTTTTCCCATGGCGATGTTTGCTTCCCTTTCAAACATAAACAGGATTCGACTCTTCCCATTGCTGATATCCTGTGGTATAAACATGCTTGTGTCCTCTTTCTCAAGCAGAGTGTGCAACGACCAATGAGTGCAAGGCCCTGATGTCGGAACTGAAGATCCTGATCCACATTGGACATCATCTAAATGTGGTCAACCTACTGGGGGCTTGTACCAAGCCTGGAGGTGAGTGTTAGCTCATTCCTTGGTTCTGTCACTTGAAACAAAACCCCAAACTTTCATATTATTTTTATTGATTTTTATTTCTATCCTGCCTTTATTTTTACAAATAAGTCAGTGAATGTATCCAAAGCACCTTCCTCCTACAATTTTCCCCCCAACTGTGGGTTGGGTTGGGCTGAGAATCAGAACCAGAATCACAATAGAGTTGGAAGGGACCTTGAAGTTCTTCTAGTCCAACCCCCTGTTCAAGCAGGATACCCAATACCATTTCAGACAAATGGCTGTCCAGTCTCTTCGTAAAGTCCTCCAGTGATGAAGCACCCATAACTTCTTGTGGCAAGCTGTTCCACTGGTTAATTGTCCTCACTGTTAAGAGGTTTCTCTTTAATTCCAGGTTGCTTTTCTCCTTGATTCGTTTCCATCCATTATTTCTTGTCCTGCCTTCTGGAAAATAAGTGTCAGCAGTCCAAATAACAAAAACAGAACTCCAAGGCAGGTAAATTCCTCAAAGAACATGTTTATTGGATACATCATATCAGTACAGCTAGTGAAAACCAACTCTAAAACTTCCCACAGTTTTCCCCCTAATCAAAAGAGTAAATATTTCCCTTCCCAGATATCACCAGTCATATTGTCAATGAAGGTAGCTGTCAGACTGATTGGCCACTCTTCTCCTCCTTCAACTGTCACTTGTTGGGATGACCTTGGTTCCCACAAGAAAACTTTTTGTTTTGACTGTCAGCCAGTCTATCTACTTTCCCCTCTTTTTCCCCTCTCAGGGTTTGTGGCAATTATGAGGCAGCAAAGCCACCTTCACTTCAGAGCTGATCATAAGTTGACCCCCCTCTTCTTTATGGCAACCTCTCAAATACTGGAATATTGCTATCATTATTGCCTTCTAATCCCCTTTTTCTCAAGACTAGCCAAACCCAATTTCTGCAAATGACTAATGCAGGACTTAGAAATCAGTCCACAAACCTGTACTGAAAGGAGGATTCTCCCGATAGGTGATGAATTAAACAACATTAAGGTGGGGTCCTGCACATACATACCAACCTTTCTGTCAGAGAAGCCCATAAAAAGGCAGCCCCCGCTGTTTATAAAGCATTCATAAAGTATTTATGAGGCCCATTGTACCTGAATGAATATATCTCACAATGCAGCCAAGATCTAGCTGAATAGGTATTGCTGCAGAGAAAGAGGCGTAGGACAATTGCATTCTATACAGCAGATTTTTTGAAACGCAATTTCTTTAAATACATAGCAACTTTCATAAATAGACCAAACTGGGATCCCCACAGTTAGACTAGAACGGAGGTGTGTAATAATAATACTTCTTTTTCTTCCCAATATGATTTTCCTGTTGAAAATGATAGAGTTAAGACAACTGCGGCAGGCAATGGCATTGTGGGGGTGGAAGTAAGCAGGAGAAATGTCCCAAGTTGGAGGGCTGATTTGTTTTTCCAACAGTGTTTTTTCTTGGGAGGGGGAGTTCCTCGAATTACCCTCTATCAAGAAAAGGAGTCGTGGATTGTATGCATAGCTATAATTGATCCCTTTGTCTTGTTCAAAGCTGGTAACTCTAGAAGAGAAGAAAGGTAGGGCATAGAACGTAGAGTCATAGGACCGGAAGGGACTTTGGAGGTCTTCTAGCCCAACCCATGGCTCATGCAAGAGATATTCCACACAAACAGCTCTCCAGTCTCTTCTTAAAGACTTCCATTGTTGGAGCACCCACCACTTGTGCAGGCAAGCCTTTCCACTGATTAATTGTTCTCACTCTCAGAAAATTTCTCAGAAAGAAAGAAAGAAAGAAAGAAAGAAAGAAAGAAAGAAAGAGAGGGAGAGAGGGAGGGGGGAGGGAGGAAGGGAGGGAGGGAGGGGAGGACCACAAATCCTGGCACTAGACATAGCTTTAGAAGATGCTTTGAAACAGCACTGCAATCCAGGGCTAGAAGGGACCTTGGAGGTCACCTAGTCCAACCCCCTGCTCCAAGAGGGGATTCTCTCTTTTAACCCACCCAGTCACACGCCCTCCAAGCCATGCCCTCCAGGCCACATCAACAGAACTGGTAGTACAATTTTTGTGAATCCCACCCCTGGTTTATCCTCCAGACCCCTCTTCCTCTTGGTTGCTCTTCTCTGCACACCAAGATACGATAAGACATGGAACCAAGACACTTTATTTTGAGAAACCTCAGCTGAAACTCCTGGGGGAGGTGTTTCCAAAATCTCTCCTTTCTCCTGCTTCTTGCCATCACAAACAAGAATCCTTTGGGGCATTCCCAAAACCTCTGCAGGGTATGTTTAATTAAAGTCATGATGTTGTTCTCACAGTGAGTTTCATTCAGAAGATTTAGAATGGAAGAAAATTACTTAATGGTCATGCACAACAATTAGAAGAGCAGGAAAATATTTTGATTGGCCAAAATAGGAGAAAGTAAGCCCTGAAGATTAGTACGAAATGCAGTTCTACTAAAATCACTACATTAGGAAACAATTGGCATTCAGTTTTATATAAGTTACATTCAAAAACCAAAATAGGGTAAATGCAAGGGAGGAAATGGAGTGAACCAAAGAAATAAGAATCAAAACATGAGGTAGTTAAGGTAAGCAAGGGTTTTTCCATGCCTTGGGCTGCACTTGGCTTATGCAATGCAAGATGCATTCTGCAAGAGTCAATAGGAAAGGAACAAAAGGGAGATTTAATGGTTATGGGGAAATGATTCTCCGGGCATTTAATCATTTCCCTTCCTATCACATTTTAAATTCCAATTTGGCCACAGACTTTGCAGGTTCAGGGTTCATGTGCAGCCTTAGGGCTCAGGCCACACACCTCGGATGTCCATGATAATGGACAACTTGCTAGTGGCAAAAAAACAAACAAACAAACAAAAAAAATCACATAATTTAAGGAAGTTGAGTTTTTTTTTTCTCCTATAAGAAGAAAACTTTGTGACAGGTGGGCTGTTAGCAGTCTTCCAATATCTCAGGGCCTGCCACAAAGAAGAGGGAGTCAAGCCAATCTCCAAAGCACCAGCGGACAGGAGAAGAAGCAATGGACATAAACTAATCAAGGAGAGAAGCAACCTAGAACTAAGGAGAAACTTCCTGACTGTGGGAACAATTAACCAGTGGAACGACTTGCCTTCAGGAGTTGTGGCTGCTCCATCACCGAAGGCTTTTCAGAAGAGACTGGACAGTCTCTTGTCTGGAATGGTCTTGGGCCTCCTGATTGAGCAGGGGGTTGGATTAGAAGACCTCCAAAGCCCCTTCCAGCTCTACTATGATCGATCCATTCCCATACAACTACAGGGTGACTCCAGATTCCCCTTTGCAATATTGATTGGATAGGATACAGAGAGGATATCATAGGAAAAAAACAATTTGCTGGGATTTGGGCATTGCACGAATTTAGTAAATAAATAGTTAACTCTGCAGTTGAACAATCATTTTGAAGAGATGGACATGACCATGTTAGTTTGTTGGCAACCCTACGGACAGGATTTGCCATCAACCTCCTTTGGACCTCCTAACCTAAGGCACGTAGGAGGATTTCCTGGCTGCTACCTGCTGTCATTTCTTTCATTTTCATATAGTTAATGACAGCTATAATTTGAGGATTGAATTTAGTATAGAGCTTGAGGCATTGGGCTAGAAACCAGGAGACTCCGTGCTTTTTCCTCTCTTAGATACAAAGCCAGTTGGGGGACATGGCTCCAGTCAGTTTCTCTCAACCCTAAGAAGGAGACAATAGAAAGTCTCCTCTGAAAACTTGGCAAGAAAACATCAGGAATCAAGACTGACTTGAAAACACCCAAAAAGGACATTTCAGTTTTGGTGATAGGGCAAGGATGGGGAGATTCTTAGCCCTGATGACCCCATTCTAGAAGTTTATTTTACCATTAGAATAGAGGTGACTCACTTTGCTTGCTTTCTATAGAGGAAAAACCGTCTCCCTCAAAAAGGATTGTGGGGCAGATAGTAAACCTGGGTTGCCTTTGTGACTCTAGTTGCATTTGCATTGATTTATTATGTAAACCAGCCTGAGTCACAATGTTCCGAGGCAGAACAGAAATAAATAAATGAAAGAAGGAATACATGTCGTTAGCTTTGATCTTGGCATCACCAAGGGCTCATTTCTGGATCTCTGCTGACCGCTGTTGAAAAAGCAAGTTCTTATCGAGAGGAGAAGAGAGAAATTATATTTATATCTCAGTTGCTTCCCAAGAGCTCAGCATGCTCCTTTCCTTCCTTCATTCATTTTACCGTCACCATATTCCTACATAATAAGTTGAGGTGTGAGAAGTGACTAGCCCAAAGTCAGAGCTAAGTTGCCCAAGTTCCAACATTCAGAGCCAGGATGGACAATATTTTTAACACTTTGACAAGTCAAGAGCAATTAAAAAGGGAACTAAAACAGAAACCAAAATAGATTATATTCATTTGATATCATTCTCTACATATTTAATGAATTGCTCTTTCCATCACAAATAAGCAAACAGCTTGACCACAGCTGAAGGTTGGTGCTGGATTCAAAGTGTCTGGGAGCAGATTTCATCTTTGGCAATAGCATCTGAGGGGGGAAAGTCAGCATCATCACACACCTTCATCCTTGGAGCTTGGTTGTTTTCATGCATATGTTTCATTACCCTAATTAGGCAATATCATCAGTGCTAGTAAGGAATGGGATTTGCACTGATGCTATTACCTAATGTAGGAAATGAAATGTCTGCAAGAAAATAGCTTTGCTCAAAAAGCACCAAAGATCTCACAAATCTTCTCCTTCTCCTTCTTTTCCTTCTCTCCTTCTCATCCATTCTGCAAACTCCACTCCCTTCTAGCACTGATGATGTTACCTAACTTGGGTAATGAAATCCCTGCAAGAAAACAGTCAAGCTTAGAGATCACCAAGGACCCGTTTCAACCGTGAACTATAAATATTCGCCATTGTGCCAGTTCAATGCAAGCATCAATCCTTCTGTATGCGCGTTGTGATGTTGCAGGTGTGCCCCAATGAGGCTTGTTCTTTTTGACCACCTCATTGACCACCTCATTTCAAGAACCCATGATCCTTAACTAGGGCATCTTTCTACATAACATTCCATTGTTGGAACCAAGATGATTGGGGACTGGAGGCTAAAACATACAATGAATGGTTGCAGGAACTGGGCTTGGCTAGTCTAGGGAAGAGAAGGACCAGGGGAGATATGAGAGCAATCAATATTGGAGGGTCTGCCACAGGGAGGAGGAAGGGGGTCAAGCTATTTTCCAAAGCACCTGAAGGCCAGATAAGGAATAATGGATGGAAACTGATCAAGGAGAGCTTCAGCCTAGAAATAAGGAGAAATATTCTGATAGTGTTGATTCTTCAGATTTACCCAGCATCGTCCGTAATGGCTGAAGCTAAACAGCTCTCCTATCTGGGCCAAGTTCTAACGTTAGTCTCTTGATTAATGGAAACGATGATGTCTTTGATGGCAACTAATGGTGCTGATTAATCGTGTAACTGCTGTTCGTGGGGCAAGGAGGCATGTTCAGAAGGAGGGAGAGACAAACTGTAAGACCTTTGATCGCTAATAGGGAGAGCAGGGAGGGGTGTAACATCTGCACAAACACCCATCAGCAAGTAAAAACTGCCATTCAACAGAAATTATGGCCAGTAGCCAGTGTGTGTTTCTCACTTCCTGGCCGCAGTTTTCTGATCTTGGATTCGTTCTTCTTTTATCCATTGCCCATTTCCTTCTGTGTTTGCAAGAGAGATGTTTACTAGCTTTTGCTTATCCCTATGATGTTCCCATGTGTTATCATTTCGTAAACGTTGCTTTGATCCTGTCTGCAGGTCCTCTGATGGTCATTGTAGAATATTGCAAGTATGGAAACCTCTCTAATTACCTGCGGGGAAAGCGAGGTGATTTCATTGTATGCAAGGTAAGATACCTGCCCCAGTTTCTTGATCTTTTAAAAACTTCAGGCGGAGAGAAGCTTCATGGATTGGGTTTGAGTAAATTTATTTATTTGTAAAAACTTTTGGTCACCCCTCTTACCTCAAGGTAACTCTGGGCGGCTCACAATCGTGAAAGATAAACACTATAGGTAGTCCTCAACTTACAACAGTTCATATAGTGACCGTTCAAAGTTACAACAGCACTGAAAAAAAGTGACTTATGACCATTTTTCACATTTATGACCATTGCAGCATCCCCTTGGTCATGCGATTTACATTCAGATGCTTGACAATTCACATTTATGACAATTGCAGTGTCCCAAGATCCTACGATCCCCTTTTGTGATCTTCTGACAAGCAAAGTCAACAGCAATCGCTCTTAGCACTTAGACTTATATACCGCTTTATAGTGCTTCACTCTAAGTGGTTTACAGAGTCGGCCTCTTGCCCCCAACAATCTGGGTCCTCATTTTACCCACCTCAGAAGGATGGAAGCCTCAGTTAACTCTGAGCTGGTTAAGATTGAACTGCTGACAGTGGGCAGAGTTAGTCTGCAATACTACATTCTAACCACTGTGCACCATGGATGGATGGGTGGAGGGAAAGAGGGAGGGAGGGAGGGAGGGAGGAAGAAAAGGAAGAGCAATAGCAATAGCCCTTATATACTGCTTTACAGTGCTTTTACTGCCCTCTCTAAGTGTTTTACAAAGTCAGCATGTTGCCCCAAGCAATTTGGGTCCTCATTTGACCAACCTCAGAATGAGGGAAGGCTGAGTCAACTTTGAGCCTGGTGAGATTTGAAGTGCCAAGTTGCAGGCAGCTGGCAGTCAGCAAAAGTAGCCTGCAGTATTGCACTCTAACCACTGCACCACAGTGGGTCAATGGGGAAACTAAATTCACTTAACAGCCGTGTTACTAATTTAAGAACTGCAGTGATTCACTTAACAAATGTGGTGAGAAAAGCAGTAAAATGAGGCAAATCTCACTTAGAAAATTTCTCACTTAACATAAATTTAGGGCTCAATTGTGGTTTAAATTGAGGATTACCTGTACATAAACTAAAAACATAAATAAGTTAGTACCAAAAGTCAAACACTTTGGGGCAGAAGTGGGATTTGGGATCTGATGTTAATCGATCAACATGTAGGAGATGACTGGGCTGAGCCCGAGGGAGGGTTCAAACATGCCATGAGTCTTGAGTCCCTTCTTGACCATGAGAACTCACCTTGAATTCCCTTGATTCTTATCTACTGTTGATTTTCACGGGCTGTTAGTAGTTCAGATTCTTTTAGAGACCTTAAGTTTGCAATACATTTTTATACCCATTTGAGCTGATTTCCCTGGCACTTGACACAACCATCCCCATTGTGATGCTTCCCCATTGGAGCCCCAATCTAACTGGCAGAGCCTGGTCTTTAGGCTCTTATGCAAAGTTATGAGGGTCAGCATCAACCTCACACTGGGGAGTGCGAGATGTTCTGTAGGGCAGGCGCAAAGGGACAGACACATCCACGAACACCAACTGGCAGTCAGAAAGTATGACGAAAATTCTTTGATTTCACAGCACAGGGACAGATTTAACCCTAGTTTCAATTGGGAAAATGGGACCCTCCTAGACCAGGCCAAGTCCAAAAATGCCAGGGAATTTCTAGAAGCCTGGCACTCTGACAAATCAGCTGCCAATAGACACAGAGACATTAACAACCTCTATAGACTGTAAAAAACAGACAATCAACCAGCCCAAAAGAGAAAAAAAGGACCCCAGCACCTCCCACTAGGAATCAGCACCCAGATCAGCACAGATTAACTCCACTGTCAACTTCACAGGACCATCAAGTAAGCAACACCCCAACTAACAAAAACTGCCGAAGAGCCATCAGTAAACAGCCTAACCAAAGAATCCCAAAATCTTCCCCCTCCCACACAGACTGGCAAGACACCAGAATAGAAACAAACAGCACTCCTTCCTTGCACTGATGATGCTGGGTAATGAAACGTTTGCAAGAAAACACGCAAGCTCAGAAGAGCAGCAAGGGAGAGAAGGAATCCACCAGCTGGAATAATTGGGCTGATGGATCCCAGAGGAAGCATGCTCTATAGCCTGGACCGATGCCACAAAGGGCTTTAAAGGAGATCACGAACACCCTGAATTGCACCCAGAAACAGACTGGCAACCAATGCATCTCATAGAACCAGGGGTGTTACAGGGGCCAAAGCTAACCATGTATGTCATTTTTTAGACACTAGGAAGACTTTTACTCAAAATGGAAAATTAATCATTGTTTTTATATTGCCCTCATGCCTAATTAAGTTGTAGCTAACAAATGAAAACATTCCTATCAACTGAAATGGATAGTGTAGTTTCAAGATAGGGTGCTAGCTTGATTTATGAGCCATAAGCAAACCATGATTCACTTAAATGGAAGTAGCATGTTATGCAAAAACAACCACTCTCTTTTGTAAACCCAAGTCTCCTCTTTAGCATGTTGTTTGAACCTGGCCAAAGAATAATAACGGGCTCCTTTAAGAGTTCTTTTTCTTCTCTAGCCACCAGAAAATCCAGACTGCTCAGAGAAAGGATTGAAAGACTCTATCAGTGACTTAACAGAGCTAATTAAGAGGCGCCTGGAAAGTGTGGCCAGCACAGGTAGCTCTGCCAGCTCTGGATTCATTGAAGACAAGAGTTACACAGATTCCGATTCAGAAGAAGAAGGTCAGTGAACATCTACTGGTTCATCGAACATAGAATAATAACATTGGAAGGGATGGATCTTGGAGGTCCAGTCCCACCCTGGAGCAGGAGGCCTTATCAATTGTCCAGTCTCTTCTTAAAAGCCTCCAGTAGTGGGAGAACCACAACTTCTGGAGGCCAGCCATTCCACTGGTTAATTGTTCTCACTGTTCGAAAGCTTCTCCTAAAATATTGGATTGTGCTGAAATGAGTAAATTGACATTTGAAATCAGAGAACAAGAAGATAAACAATTTTATGAAGTTTGGGATCTTTTTTATCAATGGTTAGATAATAAAACATAATAATAGAACATTTAGATTTAGGATATATATATTTTTTATATTATCTTTATAAAACTTTATTAAGTTAGATTTGGTATGATCTTATGATTTATTGCAAAATAAATTAAGTAAATTATAGTTATCTCATTAAAGTATGAGAATAAAATTATAGATAAACAATTTCTTAGTGATGATATTGGGTTATACAATTATTGATTGATAATATGAGTTATTATGTAATATAATTATATTAGCGTTTAGGAAATGGATGCACAAAAAAAAAAAGTGATAAACCAACCGATACACTGTTTGTAAATTTATGAAGAAGGATTATGTTTTTAAGTTTTATGTTGTATGTCTTATGTTGTCTTGTTTGTTGTTAAAATAAAAAACTTTTTTTTTAAAAAAAGAAAGCTTCTCCTTAGTTCTAGGTTGGTTCTCTCCTTGATTAGTTTCCATCCATTGTTTCTAGTCTTGCCTTCTGATGCTTTAGAAAATAGTTGGACCCCCTTGTCTTTCTAGAAGTCCTTCAAATATTGGAAGATTGCTATTATGTCAGCCCTTGTTAGCCCTTATTTTCATTAGATTAGTCATATCCAATTCTTGTAACTGTTGTTCATATGTTTTAGCCTCCAGCCCCCTAATCATCTCTGTTGCTCTTCTCTTCGCTCTTTCCCATTTCCAGAAAGTTTGCCCAGTTTCTGGTCTCTTTGGATTTCCAGTTTCCCCCTTCTGGTCTACACCAGAAAGGGGAAAATCCACCTGCAAATACAGTTTGGGGGAAATTAAAAACCTCCCTTTTAGCAATGTTCTTAGCAAAGGTTGGCCTTCTGATTTTGTAGCTTTTGATCTTGCTACCTTAGCCTGTTTGTGGACACACGCAATCATCCGGCTGGAAGGAACCTCAGTGCAGAACTCTGGCCATCCTATCTAGGTGAGCCTTCACTGTGAAAATACCCCTTTGCACCTCTGGCTCAGATCATCCCTTGCTTTCTCCTAGATGCGGAAGATCTTTATAAGCGACCTCTGACTTTGGAGGACTTGATTTGCTACAGCTTCCAGGTAGCTAAAGGAATGGAATTCCTGGCTTCAAGAAAAGTAAGTCTGGTTGCAAGAGGCGTCCAAAATTATGGCTGGATTCACATAACAGGTTAAATTGGTATTTTCCGAACATCACAAAATTCCAAGATGTATGGATCTCAACTCTCAATTCCACGCAACAGGAATGCTGACAAGAAGTCCAGGACTTTGAAATCTATACATCTTGAAAGATGCCAAGTTGAGAAACACTGTACCAGCCTAAACTAAAACGGGTTGGGACCTCATCTCAGTCACTACATTCATTTATTGGGATATTACATATCAATCCAGCCAGTCATCATCCAGAATCGTTTTGGACATGATCCTGGTTTTCCTCTTGTAATTTCTAGTGCTTTATCATCATGAGTAATCTTTTTTAAATGCCACCCAACATTTCAACAAAGCATCCGTAGAACTAATGGAGTTCTATTCTTTAGATTCAGACAAGAACTAATAAGTATTGGGAAAACATAATTGTATAACCATCAGGCGGAAGTAATGGAATGAGATTCAGAAGTTGTGACAACAATTTAATTAGCAAAATGCAATCCTGTTTTATATGGAAGTATCATAGGAGCCCTTGAAAGTGTGCATTGCTTGGAAAGGGGTGCTTCATAGGGGTTCAGAAATCAAGGAAGTTGATTTCAAAGTTACACAAAAAATAACACCCAAATGTAGGTAGGCCTGATCCTAACCAACTTGTTCCACAGTATCCAACCAACCCATTAAGAGTCAATGTATTCCACAATTAAATCTGGAATGTTTCATACATAGAGCACGTGATATTCCACAAACTCATTGTCAAAATTTGACAATGACCTGATGGTCCTCCTGAAGTTCTCTAAGATGTCATAAGATACTGGAGAACTTTAAACTGCAGAAACATCCAGGGACATCCAGGGAGGTGGAGACTAAAAGGTCAAGATGATATCCAAGTGTCAGGTGGTACATGACAGTTTTATCTCTGGCACCCATGAAAAAATGACCAGGGCTCCAATTGAACAGTCAGAGACACCCTATTCAGGTTTTTTAGACCATCACCCCACACAAGAAATCTTCTTAGTGATGAAAGTCATATTTTTTTCCTGATTTCCTTTTGTTTCTTGTTTCATTCCAGTGCATTCATAGAGATTTGGCAGCCAGGAACATTCTTCTTTCTCAAAACAACGTGGTGAAGATTTGTGATTTTGGATTGGCCAGAGATATATACAAAGATCCTGATTATGTGCGGAAAGGAGATGTAAGTATGGGGCTGGGTGCCGTAAAATCCTTTTCCCAGTTGTGCCCTTTATGCGGTGGAACATGGTCTGGATTCCCAGGAGGGAGGGGCTGATTTCCATGGAACAAAGAGGCAGAGGAGCCTGGAAATTTTGATCATCAGGAAGAGGTTTGAAATGGTTCCTCTCTAGCAACTCTAGAGCGTAGTTATGCAGATAGTTGCTTTAGTCTGGCAAGAGTCTGTCTATAGGTGGAGAACACTAAGGGAAACTACTCAGAAATAATAACTCCCTGTGTCGTTCTTGATTCTTCGACCCTGACATCTGACCTCCTTTTGACAGCATTAATCACAAATGTCATTCATCCCTGCTCCCCACCTCCCTCGTCCCTGGGATATTGAATAGGGTACGCATGCTTTGATCGATGTATTTAATATCCAATTAAAATTGGTAACACAACTAGGTCTTCTTTCCTAACCACAAGGATACCACCTAAAATGGCACGATGTGCATCCCACAGCATTGCAACATAAGCTCCACCTTTTTTTACTTGCATCACAATGTCACAAGCAAGTACAAAAGTCTGCACTGTAACACACCACAATGGACACTGGCCCATCTTGGATACACACAGCAACCTTGTCCTTCTTTCCTTTCCCAGGCCAGGCTGCCCCTGAAATGGATGGCTCCAGAAGCAATTTTTGACAAAATCTACACAACTCAGAGTGATGTCTGGTCCTTCGGCGTGCTGCTTTGGGAAATATTTTCCCTAGGTAAGATTGTTTTTTCCTTGCTTGGATTTTAAGTAGAAGAAGTACTTGCACTTAATATCATAAAAGGCTATCTGAGGGGGACATTTGCTGCTGGAAATTAACCAGACCAAACGACAAAAGAAGGCCCATATGCATGTCCCAGGATAATGTTGCAGGATCCAATCTGGGTCAGTCATATGTTTCGTCTTCCGAGCTTTCAGCCCATCCTCAGGGAACTTCTCTCTAGCAGAAGACATGTGCTCTGAGCTATTCCGTGCGTAGTATTTATGCGGTGCCTGGTTTTGTATGTGGCTTTTCAGTTGTTGATTGGGGTGTTGATGGCCGATTATTAAGTCGCTGGCTCTTGTTTCCTTGTGCTGTCAAGTCCTCAGCTCAGAATAGCCCAAAGCAGACATTCTGGTGAGAGAGAGGGGTTCCCTGGGGATGGGCTCCAGCACAAGTCCGAAAGCTCAGAAGGCTAATCCGACCCAGATTGGATCCTAAACCACATTTATTTGGAGGGGAACCTTTTCTAGAAGGAAGGCATTTTTCCCTTAAAAGAGCAACAAAATCTGTGTTGCAGCCAATCTGCTGTCAACAGCCTGTTTCATTCATTCATTCCTGATCTGGAGCACTGGATGAGGGTGAACTGCTGTGGACACCCCACCCATTACAATTCCCATGTGGGCTGGTGCTGGACTAGCAGCAGAGAAACCTAAGTTGAGTCCGGCCTCAGCTATGGAGCTGACTTGGGGTCGGGGGTAATCTTTTAACCAAAGAATTGTTATTTATTTATGAAATGTATAAACCACTTCAGGCAAAGGGCCCTGATTACTGTACAGGGAACCATAGCAGCACAACCGATGCAAAACAGTGCAGTCAAAGACAATTAAACTGAGACGCAGGCTCGCAATAACTATTACTTCTGGCACCAAGAGTTTTGCAGCAATCAAAGTTTAAGACTGTCTGGAACTGGTTGATAAAATCTTCAAAGGCTGCAAGGGTGGGCGTGGCCAAGGAGGTAAAAGGTGGATGTCTCCCTGGAAAAAGGACACGATTCTAATACAGGTAGTTCCCCAAGGTGCCTTTTAAAAAAGCAACTGGGTTTTCTTTGTTTTTGCTTGAAGGCGTTTCACTTCTCATTCAAGAAGTGTCTTCAGTTCTGACTGAATGGTGGAGAATGGAAGGACAAATCCTTCCATTTTCCACCATTCAGTCAGAACTGAAGACGCTTCTTGAATGAGAAGCGAAACATCTTCAAAACAACAACAACAATAAAAAGTGTTTTGGGGGACAAACGCAAAAAACCTTTTGGACAACCAAGACCTGGATGACAGACTCTTCATTAGATATCTAATACAGGTAGTCCTTGACTTACGACTGTTTGCTTAGCAACTCTTCAATTTATGATGGATCTCCCCAGGAGCACTTACAACCCCATTCCAAAGTTTTGAGGGTTGCCCCTCCTCCCCACACTTATGACCCCGTTTTGTGTGCTTAGCAAGCAGCTCGCATTTAGCAATAGCAATAGCATTTGGACTTATATACCGCTTCATAGAGCTTTACAGCCCTCTCTAAGGGATCTACAGAGTCGGCCTCTTGCCCCCCCCGCCAACAATCTGGGTCCTCATTTTACCCACCTTGGAAGGATGGAAGGCTGAGTCGATCTTGAGCTGGTCAGGATGGAATTCCTGGCTGTGGGCAGAGTCAGACTGCAATATTGCATTCTAACAGGCAGGGAGGGAGGGAGGGAGGGAGGGAGGAAAGGAAGGAAGGAAGGAAGGAAGGAAGGAAGGAAGGAAGGAAAGAAGGAAAGAAAATGGCAATAGCGCTTAGATTTATATACTATTTGAAAGAGCTTTCACAGCCCTCTCTAAGCAGTTTACAGAGTCAGACTGTTGCCCCCAACAACATTTCACCCACCTCGGAAGGATGGAAGGCTGAGTCAACCTTGAGCAGGTCAGGATCGAACTCCTGGCAGTGGAAGGCAGAGTTGGCCTTCAATGCTGCATTCTAACCAATGCACTACTACAGCTTGTTTACAGCCATTCGTTGCGTCCCATGGTCACATGACTGCATTTTACAATATTTTTTGCCAGAAACTAGCATTTAGTTCCAATTTCCAGTAAAGTGAACCCACAGAGAACAATTGGTTGACTTAATGACCATCACAAAAAAGGTGATCAATTCAGTTCTGTCATCTGCTTGACAACTGCCACAACTTATGACCATAATGGGCAATCTCCATTACAGTCTTAACTTGAGGACCGCCTGCAAATAAATGAAGTTTAGAACAGCAATTGTAGGGAATTCCTCTGCCCTAGGACTAAACCTGGCATGGACATTTTCATCAACGTCTCCAAGAGACGTTTTTCCTGTCAGCAACACTACGTAAGTTAGAAGTATACTATGTGAGAAAATGCAGCCGCCGCCCATCCTGTTGGCTGCTTACTTCAGAAGGCGTTTCCCAGACCTACCTTTTAGCATGAGATGGAAAGTCTAGTAACACCCTGAGCACCGACTCCTGAGTTGGATGAACCGACATTCTGGCCAAGGTCAAGAGTTGCCTGGCTGGACTCTCAGAGGTTCCCTCTTGATTCTTGGCTCGGGGATTCTGGGAGTTGAAGTGTGCAGGGTTGTCAAGGGGGCGCAGCTGTCTGCCCTCTCCTAATTCACGGCTTGCCATGGATCTCAGCCCCAAAGATTTTTCTCCTGTAGAAAGACGGAGGGAAGCAGGAGAGAAGACTCTGCCTTATTCTGCATTAGGCTAATTTTTCTGGCATCATCTCTCCCCCGACATTTCTCCCCAAAATGCTGACCCTCTGAAAAACGAAACACCAACAAGACCACCTACTAGCTGATGCTCTCGCTACGGAAAATAGGAATCCAGGCCAAGCTCTGCATGTCCTTTTGGCAGGACAGAGATCAAAGAAGGGGAGGGAGAAGACATGCAAGCCACTGAACTTGAAATGGGATTTTTTTGTCACATTGGTGGGCAGTTTTAAGTAGCCAGACCCTCATAAAAGGTGAAAGTTTTTGTGATGATTTAAAAAAGGAAAAAGAAATTGAAAACCATAACAGTCACTTTAGTCCCTGGAGGTTTTCTTAAACCAGTCTTTACAGCTGTAGTTGTGGGACTACCTGATCTGAGCTGCAAGTGTCCAGTACTGACAGGATAGCAGTGTTCCAATATTTGAGGGGCCACCACAAAAAAGACGGGGTCAACCTATTCTCCAAAGCACCACGAGGTAAGACAAGAAGCAATGGATGGTGACTAATCAAGGAGAGAAGCAACTTAGAAACTAAGGAGAAATATCCCAATGGAGAGAAAAATTAACCGGTGGGAGAGCTTGCCTTCAGAAGTTGTGGGGGCTCCATCACTGGAGGCTTTTAAGAAGAGACTGGACAGCCACTTGTCTGGAATGGTCTAGGGTCTCCTGTTTGAGCAGTGGGGTGGACTTGAAGACCTCCAAGGTCCCTTCCAAGTCTGTTATTCTGTTAAGATGACCGCAAAGAGGTTGAGCTTTTTGAATCCAGAATTTTGCATCCCATCAATTTCAAAGCCACTTTTGTGGCTCTAGTATTGATGAGGACTTGGAGGACACCATTTGGTTTGGGGTCAAGGAGGATTCTCATGCTGATCATGCGTGCTGGTAACCAACTGGTGACCATCAAGCAATGAAACCCAGGTGCAGGCTGACCTGCCTTCCCAGAACATTGGGATTAGAGATGTGCAGGAGGAGAAATCCCAGAATCGAATGGCTGGGCGTTACTTCTATAGCAGTTCACATTTGAAAGCAGTTATTTGCCAGAATTCTTGTATTTTCCTTTCAACCCTTTCTTCCCTCAGAGTTCTGTAAAAAAAAAAAAAAATCTTTGGCTCTTCTTCTCACTTTTTAATAATTCATGGAAATTTTTGACATAATAAGAACTAATCTAAACTAAAATAGAATAGAGGAAAAAAAAAAAAGGAAAAGGAAAGAAAAAACTAGTGCAATAAGGAAAAAATAGAAGGAAGTAGGAAAAAAGAGATAGAAAGCTATAAAGAAGTAGCTTCTGATATTCTTCACAGCAGTTAAAAGTACAATTATATTTTAACTGCTGTCTCTAATGTTTCATCCTGGCTCTCTTTTTTCTATAATACATCCTATCTAATCATCAAAATCATAAATCACAAATTAATATTAGTTTTATTTTTACTCCAAAAATCCCTAAGAGTTTTCCAAGCAGCAATAAATGTAGATATTGTCTTTGACGATTCTTCTCTAGACTGACGGTTGGTAAAGTGACCTGATTCTTCCCTCCTAGCCCACCGGGGCATCAGAAAAGTCTCCACCAATCCCCCTCCCCAAAAGTAAAGATGGCAGGTGTGATTGTACAATTGAAGTCCCGCCCCCTTTTACAAATTTGGTCCTAATAAAAAAAGGGCCAAAGCTTCAATAACAGAATAACAGAGTGGGAAGGGGCCTTGGAGGTCTTCTAGTCCAACCCACTGCTCCGCTCCAGACAAAGGGTTGTTCAGTCTCTTCTTTAAAACCTCCAGGATGGAGTACCTACAACTTCTGGAGATAAGGCCTTCCCCTGGTTAATTGTTCTCACTGTCTGGAAGTTTCTCCTTGGTTGCTTCTCTCCTCGACTAATTTCCATGTGTTGCTTCTTGTCCTGCCTTCAGGTGGCACCATCTTTACCCTTCCATTCCCCTCCCTGCAGACCACCCTTATTTAGCCTCCCCCCGAAGCAAGGTTGGGCAATTCAGGGAGTCCTGTTCACAAACATTTGCAAATATCTAGCAAGTCAGAGCAATGGATTTAATCCTTCAACAGACTGGAAGCAATGAAGGCCGTCTATTCCCATTCCCCATCCAATGTATTCACAGACCGGAGGTGATAATCATCTGGAAGGGAGTTTGATATACAAGTTTGGGCAGATTGGGGAAGGAAAGTAATAAATAAATATGAGGCTGGGCTTCCTGCCTCCCTCCGGGTCACAGTCTAAAAATAGGGGGAAAACACAGGAAGAAAAGGGAAGGTGGCAGAACAAACAACAGGAAAAGGACATGTGACAGTGGTGGGAACCCAAGTTTCTGCTTTGTAAGTGACTTCAAATGGCCGCGAAATGAATGTACGGGGAGTCCTCACCTTACAACTGAGCCCCAAATTCCTGTTACTAAGCAAGACAATGGTTAAGTGAGTTTTGCCCTATTTCTCAACCAATCTTGCCACAGTTTTATGAAAATCACTGCAGTTATTAAGTTAGGAACACGGTCGTTAAGTGAATCTGCTTTCCCCATTGACTTTGCTTGTCAGAAGGTCACCAAATGTGATCGCGTGACCCCAGGACTCTGCAATTGTCATAAATACATGCTAGTTGCCAAGCCATGGCTGTAATTGTGAAAAACGATAATAAGTTACTTTAGTCAGTGTCATTGTAACTTTGAATGGTCATTAAACAAATGGTCGTAAGACGAGGACTTTACCTGTATAACCATTGCTCTTTCATTGACCTCCCTCAACCCTGTTATATGAATCCAATCCTTCCACCTTCCTTGTTTGCATATGTGTCTCTACAACGCACTTGCTCACTTTATATACAGTATTACATAACATGTGAACATGGTTTGCATTGCTTTGGTTTCACCTGCGTGCAGTCCCGTTGCTTCTTGTCTTGCCTTCTGGTGCTTTGGAAAATAGAGTAGGAGCTTTTAGTTTTTTGCTGGAGAGAAAAATGGACGCAGGATGGCCACAAAGTCGAGTGATGGAAAGCAGTGGATGTCTGTTTCTATCTGTTTTCTCCCAAAACACCCAAACAAACATCTCTTCTGCCTATTATATTTTCACACCAGCAGCAAATTTTCCTAGTCCAGTTTCAGTTCTTTCCTTCCTGCTTGCCTCTTGCTGTTAATTTTGCATCCAACTTGCATAAAGAGCCCTGGGGTGAATTTGATGATTTATCCTAATTAGAGAGATTGTTTGCCTTCCGTTGATCCTAAGCAATGCGCTGCGCAATGGTGCAAGTAGGAATAAGGAAGTGCAGGGGGGGGGAGGAATGACAGAGAGCTCTGCTTGGGACCCCCCCTCAAGGCTAAAGTGCAAAATGGAAAGGAAGGACAAGCACTTCATGAACTAGCCCAGCTCTGATTGATGGAAGAAAGGTGAGAAAGGAGCATCAGCAAATATTAGCTGGAGAAATGTTGCTTTTGCAAAGCACTTGTAGGAGACAACTGGGGCAGGATCAGCCAGTGGTGAAATGGTCAAACAATGGGAATCAAACGGTCAATCCGTGGAAGGCATTGCCTTCAGAGGTTGTGGGTGTCCCATCACTGTATAGGCTTTCAAGAAGAGATTGGAGATCCACTTGTCTGAAATGGTATAGACTCTCCTACTCAATCGGGGAATTGGACTAGATGACCTCCAAGATCCTTCCAACTATTCTATTCTATTGTATTCTATTCTAATTATATCACACCATATCACATCATATCATATATCATATCATATCCTATTCACATCATTAGCCTCTACACCCCCGTAAGAAATCTAAGTTCAGCCCTCCCTTGAAGTCTGTTGACTCTTATCTATTACCTTTGACCGTTAGTAGTTCGGATTCTTTTTGAGTGTTAGCATGCAATAAACCTGTAGTCATTTAAACCACCATGGCTCCTAATTTTTTGCACCTGATATTAAGTTTCCTCGTGTCAGAGTTTTGCCATTGCTGCCATCTGTGGTTTTTATTTATTTTTTAATTTTGCAATCTAGCCTGCATTCCTCAGATTTACTGGCGGTTTTCCGTCTGAATCTTAACCTAGCTCCCTTCCAAAAATCAATATTGCTTATATGTCAAGATCAGATTAAACTAGACATACCAAGTTCCCTCAACTGAGATTCCATTTGCATTAAAACCAGATTAAATCTTCTTCCAGTTTCTTCATTAGCTTCAGGGAGCCCAGATTATGAAAGAATGGCATTCTTAAGGACCTTGGGGGGTGATGGAGGAATTGAGACAATTACAAAGCTTGAGCTTAATCAGCTAGTTATGAACTTTTGATGAGGAAGCTAGCTATCAGGAGACAGATTTCCAACTGTGAAATAGAAAAGTGAAGTACACAACAGTAGCTTCTGTTCCCTTAAATTGACTGTTATTTTATCATTATTTTGCTATCCCACAAAGCATTTGGGATTGAGGTTTTTTGTAATATTGGTTGCATGGATGCAGTCAAGCAATTAAACACACCATGGCTGTTCGTTTATAGTATTATAATCAGCTTTTCTGTGAATTCAAAAGGCAGTTGAAGTGGCCAACATCTAAAGCTGTCCGGCCAATGGAAAATTCACCGGGGATGGATAAAGCCAGATTTAACACAGACTTTAAATTAACAGAGCCCTTTTCAAAAAATCTTAAATACCAGGCACAGCAACAACTGATGTCATATGGAATGGTTACAATCCAAAGGTGGATTTTTTTTCTCTCTCTTTTTTCTTTTTCTCTTTTTTTTGTGCTGCATAATCTTTACTCTAAATAGTAGCTAAGTTCTCAAAATAGGAAAATAAATAATGCCAAAGTATTTACAGTGGCAAAAGTTACACACACACAACACATGTGCTGTATATGTGTGTTTGTATGTGCATCTTGGTTACAGATATAAGAATTTGCAAACGTCAAATAATATATATTTCCCCATGTACATTGTATGCGTGATTTTTGACATTTTTACTTTAGAAAATAAAAAGAAACAACTTTTAAAAGCACTACATGATGCACGTGGTAGTTAGGATTATTCACCAGTTGCCTTTCGTTTCAACCGGGCTACAAATGAGATAAATATAACACCATCGAGGAGTAAATTTGAAAAGTATCAAGATTAAGGATGCCAACTTGTGTTGGATGCAGAGGGAAGTGAAACAGACTCCTTTCCACATCTGTCTCCCTATAGAGGTTTCCACTGCCCATAGGGCTGATACTCAAGGCATATGGATATTGTAGTAGAAAACATCCAGAGTCCCTGTAGCCCAACAATGTATTGCCACTGAGGACAGCTGGGTGAATGTAGAAGTGTGAACAAGCAGGAGGGGATTCTTTTATCCCCCACAACAATTGTCTCCTGGAAATTAGAAATCCCAATAACGATGTTTGATTCTATCTCTCTGTCCATTCGTCTGTCTGTCTATCTATCTATCTATCTATCTATCTATCTATCTATCTATCTATCTATCTATCTATCTATCTATCTAT
>NW_020769328.1:14646606-14669365 GCF_900518735.1 Pseudonaja textilis | reverse complement strand
CTTCCTTCCTTCCTTCCTTCCTTCCTTCCTTCCTTCCTTCCTTCCTTTCTTCCTTCCTTTTGCCTCATCTGTTTCTTCTTCCTTCTCCTTCCATCCTATTCTTTCTTTTCCTCCCTCCCTCCCTCCCTTCCTTCCTCCCCCCTCTGTTCCTTCCTCCCTTCCTCCTTCACTCCCTTCCTTCCTAACATCCCCCATTACTCGTTGCACTTCATTCTCTATACCAAAGATGCCCATATTAAATATTCCCATGGGCAGTAGCAGAATCCTTGTGTTGGCAGGTGGCATTTGCTGACCTCTAAGCACTGAATCTAAAGCTCAGAGATAACTCAATAAGCTTTTTCTGAGCTGGACTTTTGGGGGAAAGGGACGTTCTCTGCCTTTTCCAAAGACCAAAGGCCCATTCAGACTGTCTGCCAAGCATCTTTGCATGGGTGTGATTTTTCAATTGCATAGATATGTCTAATTTTATTTTATTTTTAATCAGCAGAATTGGATCTGTAATCCTCATATTTTATTTACTAATATTCTTTATCCTCACATTTCTTTTTCATCTTTCTCCTGCCCCCTTAATTTAATTACAGTATTTTTCTAATAATGTTGAAATATTTCTAGATGTAATAAAACCCAGCCAAAATCAAGCCCTTTGGACTGCAATCCTGTGCAAATTGAAAAGGAAACCAATTGCTTTGTGTTCCTTGGTGCTTACTTCTGAGTAAGCTCATATGGAATTACATTAACCAAGTCCTTTGACTGCCACTGGAACAGATGCAAATTTTTGTCACTCCTTCCCACAAAAGATTGCTAAACTGCTCAATTTTGGCTGGATTTTAACCTATGTTCATAGTGTTTATTAGGTAGAACCAAGTCAGTATAAATATGCATTGCATTTATTTAACTATGTATATCCCTTTTTTAACTATAAAAGAGCAGGAAATTCCGACCCAAATACCTTTTTTTCAGAACCTCTCACCTCTATTTGCAGGCCAGGGACCATTTCAGAAGTGTCACCCATCTGGGTGTTACACAAAAAGGACATTTACCATCATCCCCCTCCTCCCTAAGTTTTTGGGCATTTCGATTTTTATGGTCAAAATTCAGGTTTGAATGTTACTGCACTTTCTAAAAACAGTGAAAAGGCTCACATGAATCAAGTTGGGAATCAGACTGAAGGACAAAAGATACTTCTGTGGTCTAAAAAACAGAACCAAATGCCCAAAGAGGTATATTTTGATGTTATTAAATACAACTCAGGGATTTCTTTATGACTTCAGAAGGCATTCAGCTGCTGGCCTTTGCAAACTTTGTTTAAATATATTCAGAATTGATTAGGCAGCTCTATGTTTGTTTCAAAGCATTCCTAAAAAACGACTCTGGATAATTAATTCAACTTGTGTTATTACTGTCTTATTCATGCTGTTATTTCTTTATATACTGGACCAGCTTTCCTCAAGCCTTCCCCAAGCTGGTGCCCTCCTATAATATGGTTGAATTACAAGTCACAGAATTGGCTCCCCTGGCAGGAGTGCCCGCAGGCAGTGGGAGGGCATAAGGAGGGCAGCCAGGCCTGTGTAACTGAAGCCTGGGTCTTTTTGCACAGCTATCAGGCCCATGTTGCACATAAAAAAGATGTGGGGCCATTAGTAGGCTAGGAAATGCTTAACAAGCAGCTATTGCCGCTGCTATGCAGATAGTCCTCAAGTTATGACCACAATTGGAACCAGAATTTTCATTGCTAAGCAAGGCAGCTGTTAAGTGAGTCACACCCAGTTTTAGCACCTTTTTTTGCTAAGGTTGCTAAGTGAATCACTGCAATTGAGGCTGATAGTCACTGCATGTGTCAGTCATTAAGCGAATCCAGCTTCCCCCATTGACTCTGCTTGACAGAAGCCAGCTAAGAAGGGTGCAAATGACAAATCAGATGTGGTAGTCATCATAAATACGTCCCAGCTGCCAAGAGTCCACATTTTGATCAAATGACTGTGAGGATGCTGTGACTGTCGTAAGTGCGAGGACCAATCGTAAGTCACTTTTTGCAGTGCCATCATAACTTCAAAAGGTCACTAAATGGAGAGTTGTAAGCTGAGGACTACCTGTAAGGGCTGAACAGCCAATTGGCACACGGGGCTATGCTCCCAACTGACTTGCAACGTTCCAGAAAATTTAACGATCGGCTCTCACAATGGTTGAATGTGGGTCTTTGATAGCAATGTCACAGCCATTATATCTACCTTTGGGGCCTCCCCACCCCAGATGCCCTTGAAAAATCAGCTTGACAAGTGTTGCAATCGGAAACACTAACCAAAAAGCCTGAAAATTTGGGGGGAAAAACACGAACTAGGCAAAAATCCTCTTCTCCAAATTCCATAGAACTTCTGCCAAAACCAGTCCTGTCTTTCTGAAGAATGTATGCACTGAAAAGAACCTGCTCTATTCCTGTAGTCAAAAATGTATTGTAATTATTAACCAAGTATAAATTAAAAGGACTCTATATTTATATAGCCTAAGCCTGCTTTGTGTTCTTTGTCCTGCTATTCAAATGTTGACGTGAGATGTCCTGGATTAATTTCTGCAACTCTGACTTGGAACTCATTTTTCTGGACATCCAAAGCATTTTTCAGTTAAGAGACCCATGAAGTACTCAATAAATCCCATTAAGGCTGGGTTCAACCCAACCTACTAAACCCACCTATAATAAAATGCAAGTGCTGCTTTCTCCAGCTCGTTATTTATTGCTGCTATTTTTATGGTTCTCCATTTCTGAAGACTGAGTATTAATATAATACAATGAAAAGTAAACACTGATTAATAACAATGTTAGAAATTCTGTTTATATATAGCACCGTGGTATAGATCAACCAAAAAGTACAGTTACCATGTGCTTTTCTGCTTAACTGTAACAGGAAACTTTTCTTAGAACAAAAGAACAGTATACACCATAGACCTAAACTGGTAAACAATGCCATCTACTGGCGGAATACTATTGCAGTTGTTACATAAATATACAAGAAAACTATATTCCATCAAATAATCAATCAATCTGATCTGCCATCATTCAGGGAAACCTGTTTTTTTGTTTGTTTATATCAAGTTGGATTTGACTTCTAGCAACTGCCCGGACAAATCCTGCAATTTCCTTGGAAACTTTTTTTTAAAAGGTGACTTGCCCTTGCCCTCTTCCTTAAGTTGAGAGAGTGAGAGGCCCAAAGTCATTCAGTTGGTTTTGTGTGTAGAGAAGGACAACAACTCAAAATCTCATTTCCCAACTTAGTGCATACACCAAACTGGTTCTCACTAGGTTCTTATTCATCCCAAGATGTCTTTCTGAAGATAAATATTTCACAATCATCTAAATATCTGGTAAGGAGGGGGTATCTGGGACTAAGCTGCTGCAAATGGAAGCTATCCAATATTGGAACAATATCATGACTTTGGGCCTGTCACTCTCTCTCAAGTCAAAAAAGGGGACAAGGGCAAGCCACCTCGTGCCACCTCTGTTATTCTATCAACAAGATGAACTGAGTCTACTCTTCCTTAAGTTGCCATTTATTGGTGGAAGGATCTTTTCCAGGTTTTATTAGTTTCCTGGATGGACAAATCCAGTACAGTCATGGGCAGTCATAGAACTATGCAGGTCTTGAGCTTCACTGGGCTTTACGTCCCAACGTGGCTTTAGTTTATAGCCTGACTTTTGTAAGCTATCTGGATCACTGTGAGTGAGTTTTATGGAGGCCATATAAATTTTCTTCATAAATAAACAGGTAAGAAGAGAACCAACATAGAACTAGAGAAATTTCTTGACAGAACAATTGATCAGTGGAATGATTTGCTTCCAGAAGTTGTGGATGCTCTATTACGGGAGGTCTTTAAGAAGAGATTGAACAGCCATTTGTCTGAAAATGGTGTAGCATTTCGTGCCTGAGCAAGGGCTTGGGCTAGAAGATATCTAAGGACACTTCCAATTCTGTTATTCTGTTAAAATACACAAACCTAACAATTTGCTGCTGTTCAGCAAATTCACCTGAATTGTTGCAAACACAATGTTGTAGTTCTACAATGAGGCCCATTGGACAGCTGCCTTTGCTTTTAAGTGGCACCTTGGGACATTATTCCAAGGAAAGAGCAGCTGGCGATACCTGAAGAAAAACTATTATCGACTTGAATTTGCCTTGGACATTGGAACTCAAAAATCCCCATCTACAGCCAACTGACTTTGACATCTCCAAGACCCCAATGCAACTAGGGCAGCCTTCTTCAGGGGCCGGTCAGAGCCAGAAAAACTGTCTTCTCCCATTCTATTCTCTAGGCTGCAACCTCTATCCCGAAGCAAAACTTTTGTCAGAATAAATTTCCAGAGTCCCAAAAGGTTAATTTGCCTCTTCATAAAACACACACTTCTAAATTGTCCCCTGCCTTCCACCCCGCCTCCCTGAAAAGAATTTTGACCTTTTCCTCTGTTTACTTGCCAACTTTGTCCTGTGCTGTTGATGCCCCAAGCAAGGGTGTCACAAATTATCTTTGCAATAGTGCAACCAACAATGAAGCCTGGTGTGAGGCAAAGGGAGTAAATGTGAGAGGAGGAGGAGGAGGAGAAAGCAAGGATGGTGGCATTCGATGGCAGGCCTCTGTTTGGCTTCCCCTTCAGGATTCACTCAAAAGCTGAAGGAAATTAGAAGATTCCCACAGCTTATTAAAAAGGAACATTCAGAAAAATGCTATGGGATAACTCAGACATCTAGAATCAGTCAGGAATCTAGCAAAAACTAGCACGCTAGATGACCTCTATAAGCAGAGTTTCTAGTTTTTGCAATGTATTGAATTCAAATGGGTTGGGTTTTTTTAAACATGTACAAATTAAATCATGGTCTCTTTGGTGCCTGTTGATTTTGATTAGCAAACATGGCCTCAAGATAACTCCTGCATGGCTCCACTTCCAGCATTATTCAACACCATTCCATTCCCTGCATAGATACAGGGGCATCTGCAGAGAGGAATAAAAACTCAAGATGGTGAAGCAACTGTGTGGTCCAAGTGCCCCTAAAATGGAGCAGGAATTTAATTACCGAGACTATGATAATAGAAGAAAATATTTGTAGCTCACGGCTGAACTGTAGGCCCTTGGTGCTCTGTGAGTTATTTGTTATTTTCTTGCAGATGTTTCATAGCTCAACTAGGTAACATCATCAGATCACCAAGATCACCCATACCAACACTGATAGGGCAAGCCACTAGTATATAAACAGAGAGTAAAGCCCACTCCCTTCTAGCACTGATGATATAACCTAGCTAGGTAATGAAATGTCTCCAAGAAAACTACCCAGCTCAGAGAGTATGAAGAACGCCTTAGTTGTCTCCTCCTCCTCCTCCTCTCCACATACCCCATTCCTTTCTAGCACTGATAATGTTACCCAGTTGGGGAGTGAAATGTCTGCAAGAAAACAACTAAGCTCAGAGGCCACCAAGGATTCTACTGTCTTGACTTTTTGACAATCCTTGAAGATGACCTGGGATACGGACATTAAGTCTCAGATTTGAACTAAAAAGGACCAAATCAGGGGACATCAGCTGGAGGAGATGAGGAAGTGGTGAAGTGATCTCACCTGCCTAAAAGATGGAAGATGACTTGGCTAGAATTACCAAACGTTCTCCATTATCCCATTTCTTGAGTTAATATGAAGGTAATCATGAAGCCATTGAGTGGACAAGAGACAGTCTTCCTTTGCCCTCAGGACTAACTCTTTGCAAGGGGTCCTTTGAATGGGCCACATTTATCCCACCACAAACATCTGAACAAGTGACTGAGGCTGGCTGCAGTTAAGCAGCAGTGGAAGGAGACATAATTTCACGTTGAAAAGATGGAGCTGGAATTTTATTTATTTATATTAAATGGACTTTATATTAAATGGATAGCCATCTACAGTCACCCCAAACAGTGAAAAGCATGGCCTATAAATTCAATAAATAAAGAGCCAGCCATATTTTGAACCAAAATCTTGGGTTGCTCACAAAAAAAGGATTTAAAAATATATCAGTCACCACTTTTTTTTACAGAAATAATTTTTGGGGAAGTTTTATTAGTGAAAGAATTGAAGGGAAGGAGTAGGGAAAAAAGTGCTCATATTTAGTCCAGCAACAGCAGCAGCAGCAGAGCAAAACAAAACTGAAGAAAGGAGTCAGTAAAATGTAATGTTATCTCTCCCAGTCACAGTAAATGGAATCTACAAAATTAGCAATTATGAGCTAATAAACAGCAAGGAACATTACTGCTCTATTAAATTCCAAGTCTGTTTTCCAGATGCCCTCCTCTTAAGCATCACAAAAAAAGTTCTGGGCCACATCAGATTCCCAAAGAGTTTATCAGCAAGGTGGCCTCTATGTCTCTGCAGAGCCAGTTTGGTACACTGGAGAAAGTGCTAGAAACCAGGAGAATTGGTTCTGGTCCCACCTTAAGCATGAAAGCCAGCTGGGTGACTTTGGGTCAATCCGCAGGGGATGGCGAGTTCTAGTTGTGCCTTAGCCATGAAAGTCCTCTGGGTGACCTTGGGCCAGTCACTCTCAGCCTAATCCACCTCACAGGGTTGTTGCTGTGGTGAAAATAAGAGGAAGAAAGAGTATTAGGTATGTTCACCACCTTGAATTACTTGGAGAAAATAATAAAGGTGGGATAAAACTCTAATAAATGAATAAACTCTGCAGTACAAACAGCTTTTCAAACCTTTCTAGCAAAACTACAAATAGAGGCATTTGGGGGAGTGAATGAAACTTTTACCTGGGGTGGTAGATGGTGGTGCTTGGGGGTCTCTCTAAGTGGATCAGTGTCATCAAAATGGAAGACACAACTGGATGCCTGAAAACACGCATACACTTCTTCACATACATGTGATGCAGGGACCCCACAGATGGGCTTTAAAATCTGTAAAATGGTGAACCCAATATTGAAACTCCTTTTGTGCACGAAGGAGTCGAATTGCTCTGCCCAACATCTTGCAGGCTTTTTTTTTTTTTTATATAGAATTCTTTATTGGCCAAGTGTAATTAGACACACAAGGAATTTTGTCTGGTGTAGAAGCTGTCAGTATACATACAAACAACTAAGTGATAGGACATAGGTCAGAGATTATAAGGTACAATCATAAATCGTAAGATACAAACAACAAATGATAAATCATAATATACCAAGAGTAGAAGGTAGTAGGAAGGATGAGAAGATGAGAAGGATACCATGTTTCCCTGAAAATAAGACCTGGTCTTATATTTTGGGGGGTTGCCAGAAGAAGCACCAGGGCGGGGAGGAGGTCTTATTTTTTTCGTGGATGCAACGGAGCAGGAGGTGAGGCAGCGTGGTGGAGGACAAAGCGAGATGGTGGGGGGGGAGGACAAGCTGATTCACCAGTGCCGCAGCCATTAAGTGAGGCGATGGGAGGGTGCAGGATGACGCTTCTTTTCCTTGCTCACCAGTGCAACAAAGCAGGAGGCTGAACGATACACTGGTGCTGTAGCCAGTAAGCAAGGCTCACCACCATGATGGAACGGAAGAAGAAACTGTCTCTTTGTCTAGTTGTTTTGTCATGCAATGCCCTCTTAGCAGTATCCTGAGGGGAGGAGTTGAAACTGTTGATGTCCAGGATGTGTAAATATTTTCTCAGCCCTCCTTCTGACTCTTACAGTATACAAGTCCTCGATGGAAAGCAAACTGGTTGCAATTGTTTTTTTCTGCAGAAAACAGGGTAGCAAAACATTGCTTTTTGCCTCATCCCAAAGTTTTCAGGGGAAAGAATTATACAGAATAACCCTGGCATTTCCTAAGATAACACATGCTCTGTTCCCTCACAGCCTCCCTTCACGTGGATCTGCAGACCTGCCAATTCCTGCTGGAAGCAAAGCACAGACCTAAATCTACTGAAGGCTTGAAATCTTTCCATTTTCTTGTTGCTCTGCTCCTCTAGGCACTACACAACCTTGTTACCTGCACAAGTATCAAAACCAATTACATCTCGCTGCCCAAAGAACATTTCTATCATGACTGTGAATGATGAAAAAAAATCATAACAAATACCAACAGCCCAAAGGAGTGTTGAAAATGTTATTTCTGAGTGAGTGTGACGTACTGCCACGTTTTTGCCTCCATTTCAGCTTAAATGCCTAGCCCAGCCTAATCCAACATGACTGGTTTCCAGAAGTTGGATTACAACTCCCAGCCATCTGAAGCAAGCGCAACAGTTGGTTCAGATCCATGTTTTGCAACCTTGGCAATGTTAAGATGTGAGTCTTCTCATCTAGACCAAGGTTACTCAAGCTTGGCATTTTTAAGAAGATGCTGACATAGAAAATGTGCAGTGAAGAGCAAGAAGCATGATAGCAATAGCACTTAGACTTATATACCAATTCACAGTGCTTTACAGCCCCCTTGCAAAGGTTTACAAAGTCAGCCTATGCCTCCCAACAATCTGGGTCCCTCCTGATAAGGAGTCTGGAGGCTAAATTGAATGAGAAATATTTGAGGGAACTAGGTATGTCTAGTGTATCAAAGAGAAGGATTGGGGTTAGAAAGATAACTGTATTCCTGCACTTGAGGGGCTGTCACAGAGAAAGGGGAATTGACTTATTCTCCAAAGGACCTGAGGGAAGGACAAGAATTATCAAAGAGAGAAGCAACCTAGAAGTAAGGAGAAATTTTCTGACAGTGAGGAAAATTAATCAGTGGAAAAGCTTGCCTTTGGAAGTTGTGAGTGCTCCATCACTGGAGGTTTTCAAAAACAGACTGGACAACGGTTTAACTGGGATGGTATAATGATTCCTGCCTTAGGCAGGGGGTTGAAGTAGAAGACTTGCAAGATCCCTTCCAGCCCTGTGATTCTGTTCTATGAATTTCAACACCCAGAATTCCCCAGCCAGTTCTGGGAATTGGTCCACCCATTTTAAAGTTTTTGAGATTGAAAAGCATAAAGCTACGAAACAATCCTGTAGATGTTCTTCCACATATCATAATCTATCCATGGTATCTTGGAAGCTTTTTAAAAAACTGAAACCAACCAGATATTAGAAAACACAATGTCCCTGAAGTATGGTTAAAACAAAACAAAACAGGAAGATAGCAACCTTGATGGTGAAACCAATGCTTCGCCCATTTTTCATTTGTATGACACATGCAGAACATTTAAATAATAGGCAGGGTTTCAATCATACTGCTGTGGCCACCGTCTTGAATTCTTTAACCGTATCCTGGGGATTTCCCTGCCAGGAAAATGGTTGGCCAGGCTGATTAATTAGACAGACTCAAGTCCACAGTTCTTTTTTACCTGAATTTCCCCAAGGGGCAACTGATTCACTTGAGAATGGATCATCTCATCTTGGAAGAGAAAATGTTCTGCGTGGGTGCATCAGAGTCTCATTGTGGAACTCAGCTGGAAGGAAAAAAGAAAGATGGCCGTGGAATTCTGGAAGTTGAAGTCCACCCCTCTTAAAGTGGCCAAGGGTTGGGTCAAAAAAATGTCAGCAAGAATTAAAATGCTGACCACAGCAATGCATTGGAAGAGTGAGGGCTTCCATCATTTGATTGCACTCCCCTTCAAATACTCCCACTTTAGTTTGAGACATTCCTCTTTGAGCTGCATTCTCCTCTAGTTAAAGGGGTCTTGGTTAAATATGTGTAATCCTAGGTTTTTGCCTCCATCTATGCTACAAAAATGTAGAATAAAAGTCAAACAGAAAGCCTTCCTTCAGCACTGCTCCCTCACTTATTTGCCTGTGAACATCTGCCCATTTTCGGTGAAGCTTTTGCGCTGTGAGTGCAAAGAAAACTACAGCCTCCAACACACCATTATTAAAATCTGATAGAAGCTATCATTTTTCTTCCTTCTTCTTTCAATCGAAGCTGAGAGACAACCCACATCTTTTCAATATATTTCCCACAGATTGGTCATTCCAGTGGAAAATAAAATTCATAATATAAAAAGCCGACACTCAAAGAATAATCACAAGAGCAAGTATTAGCAGGACTGACACCTTCAGTGATTTCTGAGGATTTCTAGGGATTTCAAAGGGCAGGCAAAGTTGGAGGGTGGAGTTAAGCAAGTCATCAATTTAGAATCATTATGTTCCCACAATGGTCCAACTCCTTTTGAATTCCACTAATTCTTAACTAGCACCAAATTAGTGCTGAATGTTAATTGACTAGATTCTATGTATAGGTTGAGCAATAAATCTTAACTGCAACTTAACACATGGTTCTGATTCTTCATGACTGGTATTCCTGAAGATTTGAAACCCTACATCTGTGAATGCCTGCCAGCCTTAAGAGAAGGTTTCAATAACTAAATAAATGGTTATTTTGTGGTCCAGATTCAACCTGCCATGCCAAGGTGACAACTCAATTTACTTAAATGCAAACAGGGCTGTTCATTATCCACTGCCAGTGTGGGCTCAATGTGCTTTACAACTCTTGTCCAAGATGTATTCAATGGAAATTCTGGGAACAACAGTCCAGCACATCTGGAAGGCTCCAGGGTTGGGAAGTCAGCTTTAAAACCAGTGGCAGACAGCTGTGTGAACAGGGAGGACCCACTAAGCTCAGCTCAATTGGTAAACACCCCATAGAACAGAGGGAAAACTTTGCCAGATTAGACCAAAGGTTGTTGTCTCCCACAGAAGACAGCCTTGTGAAGTTCAAAAATAAGACCGGATGTCAATATCCTTTCATTCTCTTTCCTGCCCCCACCCCCGCCATCTCTTCCATGGCCGTGAGATGAAAGGAACAAGTACACGCACCACATGAGTATCGACACCATTCAGCACGTCGCCCTTCAGAAATATTTGTGTGTTCTACTTGCCTGCTGGTTTCAGGGTGTGTGATTCCCGTAACACAAGGGCATGATCTGACAGAGTGAAGGACTGTTAAAATGGGTGCAAATATGTTTTTATCATGCTCCAAGATTTGAGCGTTTCCTCCTTCAGGAATAGTTCATCTCCTCCTTTTCTTCCCTCCTTGTTCTAAAAAAAGAAACCTGAACCCCAACTCACTATAGGCATTCAAGTCATGAGTTAAATCTGGTCCTACAGTGATTTCTCCCATTATCCCACACATGCATGGTTACTTATTTTTAGATGAATAAAAAACAATAAATCCATGCCAGCAACTGAAAAAAAAAATCCATTTCTCTCTCTCTTTCTCTCTCTCTTTCTCTCTCCATAAGTTGCTGTTCTGAGGAAGGTCAAATTAGTAAAGTTTATGAGCTGTTTTCCCAACATCATTGACCTACTGCACTGAACTCCATGAAGATGAGGCAGCAGACAGTGACTTCACAATCCAGTAATGTTGTTGGAACTGAGTAGGGACAGTGAATGGAACCAGATGCGCAGTGTGGGTGTTTGGACATATTTGTGTGCATACACCCTTCAGTCGGTTTCAATACAGCCCAGCCAGCAAGAGATCCTGGTACCCCGACAAGGTGGTAGTAGTAAGGAAGTTTATACCTAGCATGGCCAACCAAGAAGCCTGGAACTTCTGAAACCCTTTGGCAAAATTTAGAAGCTAGTTCTAAATCATCGACGTTCTCAGTATATGTTGGCCCTGTTCAAATGCCATACCAGATTCCAGATGTAAGTGTCTGTAATAAAGATCTGGCTTTAATCAAATACAACTAGACTAGAAAACTAAAGTTATGAATGTTAATACAACTTTTATTATAAGGGGTGATGCTTTCTGTGTGTGTGTGTGTGCGCGCCTTCAATTCAGTGTTGAGTCCTGAACAAGTTCCCACAATTTTCTCGGCAAGATTTCTGAAGTGGTTTGCCATTGCCTGATTTCTAGGGCTTAGAGGAAGGGACTGGCTCAAGGTCATTCAGCTAAGTTTGTGCCTGAGGCGGGAGTAGAACAGGTGGATTCCCACTTTCTAGCCTGAGGCCTTAACCAAACCAAATTGACTCTCATTATAAGGTTACTGTAACCGAATCTTGCAAGTCTGAATGTGCTTCCTCCCTCCCTTCTCTTGTCTTTGTGAGAATTTGCCTCAGACACGCAACTTCTGGCCCCAGTTCAAGTTTCCTTTATCTGACCATTGTCTTGGTTGCAGCTCGTCCTTCTGTTCTTCAGGGCTATTCCTTCTGCTTATTACAGTGGGGATCGAAGGAGGGTCATGAGATAAGAGATTATGGAGAAGCAGGATTTTTTCCATAAATAAATCAAGATGGTAGCCATGACTGCATGATCAAACTCTTGTTCCTGTGTTCATGTGCAATGCAGTTATAACAGGCTTACAAAAGGGGTGGGTGTTTGAGTGAAAAATTGCAGACACTAATTTTCGCACGTGTGCACACACACACAGTCTCTCTCTCACACACACAAGCACACACATAACCGTGAAGAGCACACCTATTTGTGCACGTCCTGGGGGAGGTTTACCTGTGGGATGGATTCATGCATGCTGATATACAGACAGTTCTTGACTTAGGAGCACAATTGAGCCCAAGATTTATGTTGCTAAGTGAGACATCGGTTAAGTAAGTTTTCTCCCATTTTACAACTTGTTTTGCCACAGTTGTTAAGTGAATCACTGTACATTGTTAAATTAGTCAAATTGTTGTTAAGTGAATCTGGCTTCCCCAATGACTTTGCTTCTCAGAAGGTCACCAAAGCAGATGGCATAATCCTGGGACATTGCAAAAGTCATAAATATGAGTCAGTTGTCTAGGATCTGAATTTTGATCATGTGACCATGAGGATTGCTGTCATAAGTGTGAAAAATGGTCAGTGCCATTGTAGCTTTTTCAGTGCCATTGTAGCTTTGAACAGGGACTAAGTGAATTGTTGTGAGGAGTAGCTGCATTTGGCAATAGACCACTTCTCTCTGGTTTTACCTCTGTATATTTAAGCCACTTTGGAACACTTCCTATCCTAAAAGGAGAGAAATAAGAGAAACCATGAACATAATATAACGATTAAGGACTTATTTTCCCCGATTAAGACATTTGACAAAATGCACCAACCTTGTCACAGGGACATTAAAGTTTATCACCTTGCAAATCTTGCTTTGCTAAAATCCAACTATCTGGGGTGCAGAAATTTCCGGCTGATAGCAGCCTTCAAGAGGAAAAAAAGCCTGTTTATGCTTTAAGAAAAGTTTACGGTTTAGGCAGTGGTTGTTTTTGTTATTGTTGTTAATTTTTTCCCCCTTCCTACCCACAGAGTTTTATTTTTAAAAAAGTCCTGGCTGCTTCTACAGAAACCATGCGCCTGGAAGGACAGCTGTGCATATTTGACATCACAGCATACCGAAGATTCTTCCCGACTATCCCCAGCTAGGTCTAGAAGCTATCTAAACTCTTTTTGTTCTTCTGTTTATTTCAAGACTTACTCCAAAGGGTCAGGGCAGGATCTGGGGCTGATTTCCCCCAGGGGGCCATGCCAGGATTAGCTCGTGCTGCAGGTCCAACAAGAACAAAAATCTTTAAATAATGCATGAGTTTCCCACCCCTTTTCCCCTTCCGGTCTGTTAATTTTAGATGCACGCAAAGAGACGGGTCTTACAGGGACCGAGGCCAACATGAGATTTCCTTTAACTTGCCTTTGTACCAAATCGCTGGGTCGGCCTCCCACTTTCCAGCTCTTTTGCTGAATTGGTAGACTTTGGCTAATATTGAAAAGCCTGAGTAGTAACCATCAGAATAGAACTGGAAGGGTCTTCTAGTTAACCCACCTGCTCAAACAGGAGAGCTAATACCATTTCAGACAAGTCTAGTTTCCTGCCCATGGCAGGAGACCTTATACCATTCCAGATAATTGGCTGTCCAGTCTTTTCTTTAAAACCTCCAGTGAAGAAGACAATAACAAATCCCTTCCATGTTAGTCAAAAAAAGCCCTGTATGGATGTGTCTCTGGGACCGCTAGAAGTGGAGCTCTATTTTGGGAAAGTTTTATCTTTTGGGACCAGTGGAAGAGGTGGAAATTATATAATGTTTCCACAATTGCCATTCCATCCTCTCTGGCTGTTGTTTAGCCTGGGTCAAACCTGAAGGTGATGAGATCCTTGAACTAAAACCTGGTCTTGTGTTCTTGCTAAAATATCATGTACACAAACAGCTGCAACCAATTGTTACCATCTCAATGGCCACTGGTTGACAGCAAAAGAGATACAGGTGATCCTTGACTTGTGATTGTATTTTTTTTAATTAAATTTATTTATTCAACATTTCAACATTTAAAAAAAGACAATTTCCACTTTTTACAATGATTCCATAATGGTGTTAACACTAATTAATAAAGTCTAAAATTATATCAATTACTTCTCCATTCTTATTCACTTATACTTTATGACTTATGATTGTAATGGAGCCTAGGAATTTCTGTCCTGTGTCATGACGGTCGTAAGTCAAGTCACCCATGTGACTGGCCTGATTTTATGACATTATTTTGTGGTAGTCATAAACAGAATGCAGCTGTCATTAAGCAAGCACAGCAATCATGAAATGAACCCATTGTCACAATAGGCATTTTTTTTTTGCCAGAAATCCAACACAAAAGCTGTCCTTCAGCCAAAGAGCCTTATAAATTGCAGTCAGATGACTGCAGGGCTGCTGCAAACTGTCCGGGATGGTATAAGTTCAATTGGGTTGGGCAGCGGGTTGGACTAGAAGAACTCCAAGGTCCCTTCCAGACTTCTGTGATTCTGATTCAAATGCAGGCCAATTGCTGAGCACCCAAAATATAACTCTGTGACTGCGGGTGGTGGTGGTGGTGGTTCATATCTAGGTGGTATGTGTCTTTTTGAAGGTCTGTTGTAACTTTGAGTGGCCATTCATAGCTACTTGTAACTAACTCAACCATCTAGTGTGGCCATCTGGATTTCTGTAGTGCAGATCTTAGACTAGTTTATAAAATGGAACTATGAGAAAAGAAAGAAATACAGATGACTCACATGTAATTATTCAGAAAGTACAAACAGAGGGCCATCAAGAGAGAACAGATAGTGGCATCTACCTCCAGCAAGAATAGCAAGGATGTTCAAGGATAAAGCGGCGAAATGTTGGAAATGTCATCAGATACCTGGATCATATTATTATATGTGCTGGAAGTGTGTGAAAGCCAAAAGATACTGGACTAAAATTAATACATGGCTGGAAAGAAAATGACAAAACAGCATATAGATTTGAAACCAGAGACATTTTTATTGGGACTTTCACCTGAAGGTTACAATAGAGAATTGACATATTTGATTATTAATGTCTTAACTGCAGCTAGAATTGTATTTGCTCAAAATTGGAAAAATGAAGAAACTCCAAAAGAGGAGGAGGTGATTAAGAAAATAATGGAATGTGCAGAGATGAGTAGATTAACACTGGCAATTAGAGAGCAAGAAGAAAAAGAATATTATAAAATATGGGATTTATTTTATCAATGGCTAGATAGAAAAATGGGAAAATGAAATATATTGTAATATAAATATAATACAATAGTAAATATAATACAATAAGAATGATATGTTATAATTGATTATTATGGAATAAATTATAATATGAATTAGAATTAGTAAAAACTGAGATTTGCTTTGAAAGGATAATTGTGAACTTGCAATCAAAGTCTAATGAAGATGTAATAATAACATAACATGACATGGAAAAGTTGATTGATATAATTTGAAGATAAATTTAAATCTAAGAGGGAAAGACTATAGATATTATGCACAAGAAATATGTACCAACCAACACACTGTACAAGTGAAAGAAGGTTTTATTTGTTGTTTTATGTTTATGTTTGTTTATGCTTGTTATCAAAAAATTAAGAGAGTGGGGGGGGGGAGAGAGAGAGAGAGAGAGAGAGAGAACGAACAGACGGAGGGATCTCACTGTGATTCTCTAGTTGATTAAAGTGACCAGAACCTTCACTTCAGCCCATGGGTGTCATGAGAAAAACGAGCCATCCTGAGAAACGGGAGGAAGAATCTCCATAAAGACAATGAAACTGGAGTCTGGTCAGACATGACCCTCCCCATCAGTGGTGGGTTTCAAATTTTTTTAATACCGGTTCTGTGGGCGTGGCTTGGTGGGCGTGGCAGGGGAAGGAGACTGTAAAAATCTCCAGTCAGAGGTGGGATTTGCCGGTTCTCAAAATTTCTGCTACTGGTTCTCCCGAACTGGTCAGAACCTGCTGAATGCCACCTCTGCTCATCATCCTTGCAAAGAGAAAAGGAGGAGGAGGAGAGCGTGTTCAGACTTCAAGATTCTGCCACCATCTCCTCACAGGTAATCCTCAAATCATGACCACAGTTGAGCCCAACCTTTCTGTTGCTACGTGAAATAGATGGATTTTGCTCCATTTTACAATCTTTCTTGCCACAGTTGTTAAGTGAATCATTGCAGTTGTTAAGTCAGTAATATGGTTGTTAAGTGAATCTGGCTTCCTCATTGACTTTGCTTGTCAGAGTGTCGCAAAAGATGATCTGCATAACCCTGGGACACTGCAACCATAGTGTCACAATTGTAAATGTGAGTCAGTTGCCAAGCATCTGAATTTTGATCACATGACAGACTGCAACAGTCGTAAGTATGAAAAATGGCCATAAATCATTAAATGGATTGTTCTGAGTCGAGGACTATCTGTATAATAAAAGTTGTATTTGCATTCATAATTCTGGTTTCCTAGTCTGAACTTCCTTGAAGGTTGACAGTTGGGTAGACCAGAATATACTCAATGCCTGTGTCCCTTCCTTCATGCATTCCCCAGCCTATTGTCTATGGAGATTCTCAGTCATTCCGGTCATGGTTGTTCCAAAGTTGTTGTTTTTCAAGAGGCAACTGGACTTTCTGGGAGTTTTTTGAAGACATTTCCCTTCTCATCCAAGAAGCTTCTTCAATTTTAACAAATCTTCTTCAGTTCTAAAGCAGCTTCTTGGATGAGAAGCAAAATGTCTTCAAAGAAAAACCAGAATGTCCAAGTTGCCTCTTGAAAAAAAAGCAACTTTGGGCTAGAGCTATTAGCATTTCACAAAACATTTAGGACATAGCTGTTTCCCCAAGCACTCGACTCAGGAGGTTGATAATCTTGCCGCAGTCATCCAGCCTGGAACTAAAGAAGGATGCTCCATCCCTGGAGATTTTCAGGAATAGACCGGACAGAATGATAGAAGGTCTCCTGCCATGTGCTGAGAGTTAGACTGAGAGGACTTTTCTGCTTGAGTCAGGGATTAGGCCTCCAAAGTCCCTTTCAACTATTCTATTCTATTCTATTCTATTCTATTCTATTCTATTCTATTCTATTCTATTCTATTCTATTCTATTCTATTCCATTCTATTCCATTCTATTCCATTCCCCCCAAAGTCCCTTCCACCCTGTGATTCAATGTTGGTGAGACAAATCTACGGTCTACCCTAGAATGCTGGCTGGTTATCTTTGGTGGGTGCATTTGTTTTCATCTGGTAAGATGTACAGAGTCACTTGAGATGAGTGGCTCTATAACTCATGTACATTAATTGATCCGTTTATTCATTGCCCATCCTTTTCTTGGATGTCATCTAGGTCCTCTATTGCCATCACTACCTCTCCTTCTTTATCAGACTGGTGAGACTCAATCTGTTATGTAGTTGGAAGGACACACGAGGCAGACACGGAGCTGAAGGCTAACATCTCTTTATTGGAGCATAACAGGTTGCCGCGGCTGCCCTGGCTGGGCTGGCAGCCCAGAGGACGACTTCTCGACTGGGCTCTGCTCGACAGCCGGCTTTTATAGCCGACTGTCAAACGGAGCCAACCAATGGGAGCGGCTGGTGCTCCCGCTCAAACAGCGGACCTGGTTGGGGACTCCAACCAGTTCCAAAGACATAACAGAAACTGTCAGGGACACAACACCCCTTCCCCCTAGCTAGGGACATGGCAGACCAGACTGGGAACTGTAGTTGTCAGGGACACAACACAATCAGATATTTTGCTGACAGTACTTGGAGCCTTTAAGTCAACATCACCAACAGAAAGACAGGAGTTGGAAAATTACAGCATCATTCTTATTCTCACCTTGTCTGGTTTTCTATAATTGGCCAGCCAGTTGTTCTTTCCACTGCTTCCAGTTGTTCTGAATTTTAGTTTGCTTTGTTACTTTACTGTGAAAAATGGAACCTACAAGGAATGGGAAAAGGGAAAGAGTAGAAAATATGGTGATGAATATTAAAATAGGATTTTGCAAGGGAGTGTCAGGCCCCAAGAACCAAGGATGACACATGCAATTGATTCTGAGTAGTTTCTTTGCAGTTGTTTGCCTAAAGACAGAATCTTGACAGACTCAAGCAACTATCTGCATAGCTACCCTCTTCCTGTCTACCAGACATTCCAAGCTCCACCACCTCTTTGCCCTCTGAGAAACAGCCCCCCCCCTCTTGGGACTCCAGACTACATTCCACCACAGGTAGAGATTCTCAAGCCTGCAGCATGTTTTATGTTATGAAACATTTTTTCAAATCACGCCATGAAGTTAAGAGCGGTTGCAATTTTCCATTCAAGTGGTAAACAATTTGGAATGACATTTTCTTGGCACAAACATTAGAACAAAAAAAACCCCTTTAAAATTGAAGGTGAAGGAAGTCAATATAGTTATAATCATTTTTCTTCCCTGAAAAGTTGAATTTCTATCTTCTTTTAAGACAAAAACATATGAATGGAATGTTGAGGAGAGGAAAGAGCCTTTTACTATAAAAGAAGCCACAAAAAGGTCAGAGCTAGAATGGAGAAGTGGGACAAGTTAAGAAATAATATTCTTCAGTATTGAACAACTTGAGTTAATTTGCATAGAAGGGATATTGCTGTTTGCTCTACCAGTTTACTCTTTCACAACAGCTGGTTGTATTGATAACAGCAGGAAATTCAACAATCTGCAACAATAGTCTACTAATGGATGTACTGGAAAAGTCATAAAGAAATTACTTTTTGTTTAAAAGAAAGAAGCTATGCTCTTCAAGTGGTTCTTTGTCGACTTTCATTTCTGAATAATGGTTAATAAAGTAGGCTATGTTTAAGTTTACAGAAGATGAAGACTGGTCTCAGACTGGTCTTGTGGTGCAAGAGTCATAACCTCACCCTGAACATCAAAAAGACCAAAGAATTGATTATAGACTTCAGAAGATGCAAAGCAGAGCCTCTCCCACTATATATCAATGGAGATTGTGTGGAAAGAGTTCATAGGTTTAAATTTCTAGGAACTCATATTTCCAACAACCTTCCTTGGTCGATCCACACTATGGTCACTGCACTTTCTGAGGCTGCTGAAAAAGAGCGGTCCGGGTGAGAAGTTGCTGGTTACTTTTTACCGGTCTACCATCGAGAGCATTTTTACCGGTCTACCATCGAGAGCATTTTTACCGGTCTACCATCGAGACCATACTATGACCATACTATGTAATGGTGTGGTATGCTGGATGCTCTGTAGTAGATAAGAAGATGCTCCAGAGAGTTATAAATACAGCACAAAAAATTATTGGTTGCTCTCTTTCTTCTTTGGAAGAGATTGTGAAGACCAGACTCCTCTTTAGAACGCTAAAAATCTCCACAGACCATTCTCATGCTGGGCATTCATATTTCAAACTGTTACCATCAGGGAGACTTTATAGATGTCTTAAAATGAGGACTAATAGATTGAGAAACAGTTTCTTTTACAAGGCAGTAACCGTCTTGAATCAGTGCATTTGTGATTTAGTCCTAGGTATACAATGGCATTTTTAAACTATGTAACTTACTTAATGTTTTAGATAGGTTTTAGACTATTATCATTATTATTATTTTAATTTTTAAATACTCTGTAATGTGATTGTGATGTGGTGTTTGGGGCACTGTGCTGGAGTAGCTTTCAAATTTCATTGTATTGGTGGAATGCAATGACAATAAAGGTATTCTATTCTATTCTATGAAGCTGCTGGAGACCAGTAAATTGAGGCTTATTATTATTATTATTATTATTATTATTATTATTATTATTATTATTATTATTATTTACTGGTAAAGTCTAAAAATTTGCTGATGTTAGTTATAAGGAGAAAAATTAGATTTCTCTCATGTTGCAAAGGTGCCATCTAGTGGAAAAGAAGATCTATGACAAGACACCCGTTTTCCAAATACTTCCAAAACACAGGACATTCTTACTCACAGCTGCCTGCAGTTTGGAATTCCACTTCTATTCCACTTCTTATATGAATAGAGCAATGAACCACTTTATGATGATCCATTCCCTGCTTTAGAAGAGGAGGAACTATCCTCCAAATAACAGGGAGGGAGCCACCACAGAGAAGGCCCTTCTTCTTGGTCCCACCAGATGGACGTCCTTCAGAGAGCGGGATCCATAACATCGTCTGCCTCCTCTCTCACCTTGGTTGCCATCTACAAGTAATCTTTTTTTGCAGAGCAGATTTGGAGGAACCTGTCCATCAACTGATACGTGGAAGAGATCAGAGCAAGTTTTTCTGAAGACGAGGCCACCAGGGCAAGACTGCTCTTCCACCATCTTCCACATTTCATCCATCGGCTTCCAAGAAAGCACGGTTCAGTTTGAAACCTCCGTATCCAAACACTTCTTCTTTCTTAGATGCACCCATCTGAGATCCTTCTGTGAACTTGGGTCTACCACCTTTTGAAGGACATGGTGCGGGACCTATAGAAAGGGCCTTCTTTGTGGTGACACCCCAAGGTATCTATTGCACTGTTCTGGGAGGAGATGCCCGATCTTAGATACCCATTCAAGAAACTACAGTTTAAAGAACTGATCATGAATTAATCAAAGGACTTTTAGTGGCTGCAGTCAAGGTGCTGACCATAATCATATGTAGCATGTGAAAGTGGGTGGGGCTTCGGTCACATAGTTTTGGCTGCCATCTTGATTTATTTTTGGCAGCCAAACCAACTCCCTCAAACCAGGAAAGAAGTATGGACTACTTGGCCTCCAAACATCAAGGTGAGAAGACCTCTTGTGGAAGGGAGTTCCACAGACAACATTCCTGCTTTGTAGGTAGTCCTCAACTTACAACTGAGCCCAAAATTTCTGTAGCTAAGAGACCCCTCGGTTAAGTGAATTTTGCAACCTTTCTTGCCACAGTGGTTAAGTGAATCACAGCAGTCCTTAAGTTAGTCACACAGTCGTTAAGCGAATCCCGTTGACTTGGTTTGTAAGGAGATCGCAAAGGGGGAATCACATGACCTTGGGACCCAGCTACTGTCATAAATATGAACCAGTTGCCAAGCTTCTGAATTTTGATCACGTGACCCTGGGGACAATGCAACGGTTGTAAGTGTGAAAAACTGCCGTAAGTCAGTTTTTTCAGTCCCGTTGTGACTCCGAACCGTCACCAAACAAACTGTGACTTTTGTCCTTGCATCGGAGATGAAGGAATTTGGAAATAACGCAATTTTTTTTATTTTCTGGCTTCTCCAGTTCTGGGAATTCTTTCTTCCTCCGCTCCCTCCCCCACTGCAGGGCTGTTCCCAACTCTTCCAGCAAGGTAAGATTTGTGAGTTTACGGTGCTTTACTTTCCCTTTTGCAAATGACAAAAGAGTCACGGTGATACACATCTCTTAAAATTCAAAGCGTGGAGCTGGCGTTCCTCACAGACATGGGTGCCAGAAAAATATGGGTACCAAGCTGAGATTGGCAGCCCGGGGAGAAAAGCCAAAGGCCTGAGAAATGGATGCGTTTCTGCAGACCAAAAAGGAGAAAAGGCTAGAGAGAAAAAGGACGGGTCGTCTCGGTTTACGAGCAACAGTGGTGCCCCAAAGTGAGACCTTGGTTAAGTGAATTTTGGCCCGTTTTATGACCTTTCTTGACATACTTGCTCAGTGAATCACTGCAGTTGTTAGTCACACGGTTATTTATTTATTTATTTTTATTTTATTTGGTTTGCCAATTGCTTACAAGATAATAGGTATAAGTAAAAACATAGTTATGAATACATGAAATGGGTACATATAAGAAAAATACAAGAAACAATAGGACAGGGACGGTAGGCATGTTGGTGCGCTTATGCACGCCCCCTACAGGCCTCTTAGGAAAGGGGTGAGGTCAATAGTAGACAGTCTAATGTTAAAGTTTTTGGGGTTTGGGGAAGAAACCACAGAGTCAGGTAGAGTATTCCAGGCATTGACCCCTCTGTTGCTGAAGTCGTATTTCCTGCAATCAAGTTTGGTGCGGTTAACCTTGAGTTTGTATCTATTGTTTGCTCTTGTATTGTTATGGTTGAAGCTGAAGTATTCACTGACAGGTAGGACATTGCAACGTATGATTTTATATACTATACTTAGATGTTATGTGAATCCGGTTTCCCCACTGATTTGTTAGAATGTCACAAAAGGGGATCATATGACCCTGAGGTATTGTGACCGTCATAAATATGAGTCAGATGCCAAGCGTCTGGATTTAAATCACGTGACCAGGGGATGCTGCAACCGTAGTAAATATGAGTGCAGGTGCCAAGCACCTGAATTTTGATCCCATGACCACAGGGATGCTGCAACAATCATAACAGCAATAGCAATAGCCCTTAGACTTATATACCGCTTCACAGTGCTTTCCATCCCTCTCTAAGCGGTTTACAGAGTCAGCCTCTTTCCCACAACAATCTGGCTCCTCATTTTATCAACCTTGGAAGGGTGGAAGGCTGAGTCAACCTTGAGCCAGGCGGGATCGAAGTGCTAGCAGTGAGCTAAATAAGTCTGCAATATTGAATTCTGACTACTGCACCACCACGACGATCAATAGATAGATAGATAGATAGATAGATAGATAGATAGATAGATAGATA
>NW_020769328.1:14610177-14646596 GCF_900518735.1 Pseudonaja textilis | reverse complement strand
ATAGATAGATAGATAGATAGATAGATAGATAGATAGATAGATAGATAGATAGATAGATAGATAGAGGAGGGATGATAGAACTTAACAATAGCACTTAGGCTTATATACAGTACACATGTAGACTGGGTGAAACCAGGTTCAATAGCAGTAACTGTGAGAGGGATCTTGGAGTGGACAACCAGCGAAATATGAGCCACCGGTGTGCAGCAGCAGCCAAAAAAGCCAATGCAATCCTGTTACATTAACAGAGGGATACAGTCAAGATCAAGTGAGGTAGTAATACCACTGTATAAAGCCACTTTACAGTCCTCTTGTTGTGGTTTGCTGGCAGCAGGTGCAGACGGCTGAGGTCTCAGAAAGCGAGGACTCAGATGAGGGGCCTGCGTGTGAGGCAGGGATGAAGCCAGAACCATCAGGGAGTGGAGTGCTGCCTTCGGAGATGGCGGAGGCTGGCAGCAGTGATGAAGAGGCCCCCGAGGAACCTGTGCCAAGTACATGTGCGCACAGGGCTGCCTGCAGCAACACGGGCAACTCGGTAGTAAGGCTGCAAGGCTGCAAGGTAATGGCCCCTCCCTTAAGGGATAAAAGCCAGCCCTCAGAGGTAGGATTCTTTGCAGGAAGCAAAGAAGTTCTTGCACTTCAAGTCTTGTGGTTTTTGTTTGGAGACATTTGGTTTTGATTATTTCCTTGCAATTTACACTAGTGTTCTTGGCAGCCTTGCACAACCTTGACCAGGCTTGTTCATATCTGGGACAATTAATCTGAAACAGCCTTTTAACCATGAAGGAAAGGTTTTGCTGTTACCTCTGTTTCGTGTTTGTTTCCTTGGAACAAGGTTTGGGTCAGAACATCTCTCTAAGTGGTTTACAAAGTCAACCTCTTGCCCCCAACAATCTGGGTCCTCATTTTACCCACCTCGGAAGGATGTAAGGCTGAGTCAACCTTGAGCCTGGTGGGATTCAAAGTGCCAAATTGCAGGCTGCCAGTAGAAGTGGCCTGCAGGCCTGCATTCTAACCACTGCCCTACTATGTGAAAACTAGTCCTAAGTCACTCCTTTCGATGCCATTGTAACTTTGAACTGTCATTAAATGAATAGCTGAGGACTAGCGATAAACCCCTTTGAATTGGAGGTGGTTTGAAGCAACTTAAGAGCTGAAGTAAATGAATACCTTATGCATCGGGTAATTCCAAAACTGTAAAATCAAATTCTGATTATTTTTTACAGAATTTGTCTGAGATAAGATCAGTAAGATTATGCACACCATCTGCTGGAACACTTTGGAAAGACTTGGTAGAAAGTAGGTAACAAAAAGAAAGGAAAACCCAGGCCAGCATGGAGTAAGATAGTCCTTGACTTACAATAGTTCATTTAGTGACTGTTCAAAGGTACAGCGGCACAGAAAAAAGTGACTTACGACGGTATTTCAGTTACGGCTTTTGCAGCACCTCCAGGTTCACATGATCAAAATTCAACATTTACGACAGTCGCAGTGTTCCAGGGTAGAGGACAACCTTAGCTTGTTGGAAGTCAACCCCAGGGATGCTCCAATGGTCACCAGTGTGAAAAAAGGACATAGCTTTGAATGGACACTGAACAAATGGTTGTAAGTTGAGAACTACCTGTACTGATATTTCTATGCATTTTTGGTCCTCATTTCTCCACGTTTGGGCATCTACCAAAATTAGATGCCATCAGGGGCAACATGATAGCAGTATTCCAGTGTTTGAGGGGTTGCCACAAAGAAGAGGGGGTCGAATTATTCTCCAAAGCACCAGAAGGCAGGACAAAAAATAATGGATGGAAACTCATCAAGGAGAGAAGCAGCCTGGAATTGAGGAGAAACTTCCTAACAATGAGAACAGCTAACCAGTGGGACCGCTTGCCACCAGAAGTTGTGGGTGCTTCATCCCTGGAGGTTTCTAAGAGGAGACTGGAAAGCCACCTGTCTGAAATAGTACAGGTTCTCCTGCATGAGCAGGAGCTGGACTAGAAGACCTCCAAGGTCTCTTCCAGCTCTATTCTATTCTTGAAAACAACTTCTCCTATGAGAAGCACATGAATATATGATTTTTACAAAGTGTATTTTTGAACAACTCCCTTAACCCACTCAAAGGTCATAAAATCAGGCACGGACCCTGGTGACCTGGTTTATTACCTGAACAACTTACAACCTATAACGCCGGTCTCATTAACAGCTGAAAGTTGAAAGAGATATTAGGACGGTGGGAGGAGACCAGGTACTCAGCCTCCTTCTGGCTGAACAAACTAAGTTGACAAACATCTCATGCTTTCCAAGCGCAATCCTGGCCCCTGGAATGACACGTTTGGGATCCAGAAGTTTTCATAAGGGTTTTTATTCAATGCTCTATGTGGATAATAATGAGAATCTTTTTGGAGGACATTAGATCTCCCACCAGGGGAGTGTTGAGCTCTCCGTATCTATCCAGTTACTCTACAAAGGGCTGTCTGGGTATGTCCTTGATGACTTTGGGGAGCAACTGACTGGTGATAAGATCCAGGTTGATACGATGGCCACACTGAAGACGAGAAATGTCTTCCATAGACTCTGAGCAACAAAGGTTTCACAATCGCCTTGGAGAACCCGGGGACCTGAAACAAATCCAGAAAACAAATTATTTCTGGGAACAATCTTGAGAACCAATTCTTATAAGCTACAGAGCCTGCGGAGAAAAAATCACCGCTTCAAGCTAATGAACTTTTAAACTCACTGAGGAAAACGTCTACTTGCTTGGAAGTGATACATAAAATAAAATAAAATGTTGATGGAGTTAACAGAGATGGCTAAATCGACTGCTTTGATTAAAGAAAAAAACATGATTTGTTTCTACTTGGAACAATCATTTTGGGACTTTACAGGATGGCTACAGGAATTGGGTATTTTTAATCTAGTGAAAGGAAGTACTAGGGGGTGATATGAGAGCAGTCTTCCAATATTTCAATCAACCGATCAGAAGAGAGCTGGAAGGGACCTTGGAGATCTTCTAGTTCAACCCACTTGCTCAAGCAAGAGACCCTATACCATTCTGGACATGGCTGTTCAACCTTTCCTTAAAAACCTGCAGTGATGGAGCACCCACAACTTCTGAAGGCAAGCCGTTCCACCCGTTAATTGTCCTCACTGCTGGGAAGTTTTTCCTTCATTCCAGGTTGCTTCCTCCTTGATTAATTTCCATCTGTTGCTCCTTGTCCTGCTTTGGAAAATAAGCTGACCCCTTCATCCTCTCTGTGACAGCCCCTCAAATATTGGAACACTGCTATCATGTCACCTCTGGTCCTTCTTTTCTCTAGACTACCAAACCCAAATCTTGCAACTGTTCTTCATATGTTTTAGTCTCCAGGCCTTTGATCATCTTAGTTGCTCTTCTTTGCACTTTTTTTTTTGTAAAAAAAGTCTCAACATCTTATTTGTAATGTAGTGACCAAAACTGGATACAAGTCTGTGGAGATTCTCAGTCCTCCAGATCATGGTTGTCCCAAAGGTGCTTTTTCAAGAGGCAGCTGGACTTTCTTGTTTTTTTTCTTTTGAAGATGTTTCGCTTCTCATCCAAGAAACTTCTTCAACTCTTGTCAGAATGGTGGGGTGGAAGGATTTATATTCTTTCCATTCCCCACTATCCTGTCAGAGTTGAAGAAGTTTCTTGGATGAGAAGCGAAACATCTTCAAAAAGAAAAAAACAACAAGTAAGTCCAGCTGCCTCCTAAAAAAGCAGGAAAACTGGATGCAATAATCCAGGTGTGGCCTTACTAAGAATTCATAAACCGGTACTGATACTTCACATAAGCCTCTGTTCATACAATCAATTGTGTTTTGTAATTTGTATTTGAGACGCTGCCACAAAAAAGAGGGGGCCAGGCAATTTTCCAAAGCAGAACAAGAATTGATGGGTGGAAAGTAGTCAAGGAGAGAAGCAAGCTAGACCTAAGGAGAAATTTCTCAACAGAAGAATTAACCAGTGGAACTGCTTGCCTCCGGAAGTTGTGGGTGCTCCATCACTGGAGGCTTTTAAAAAAAGAGACTGGACAACCACCTGTCTGAAATGGTATAGGATCACCTGCTCGAGCAGGGGGCTGGACTACAAGACCCTCCAAGGTCCCTTCCAGCTCTATTATTCTATGTTCTATGACTATGCAAAGAACCATAATCTAAGCAGTGTTGAATCCAATTAATACTTGAATGGGAGGCTGGATGGGCGTTGAAAACATTTCCAGAGAGAAAACCACTGCTGCGTGGTTGCCTTTACAATAGAGAGGGATGCCCTTCTTCCAGAGTTTGCGTTTGTGTTACCAATTAACATGGTGGCTGCCTCTCGATAGGAGGCATTCTTGCTCTTCAGGAAATCCACTATCTGAACTAACATTTTGGGAAGGATTTGCTTGCGTTTATTTATCTGGGGAAAACAAGGCAACAAGCCAATGAACTATATAGCTTCCTTTTCTTTTCTTTTTACAAAGGGGCCACTTTCTTGGTACGGTTTCTAGTCCTCATGTCCTCAATAACAATCTTCAATAATATATTTTATTATATTGTATTATATTGTACTGTACTATACTAAACTATAACATTATATTATATTATACTATACTATCCTTTAGTATTATTAGTAATAGTATATTATACTATACTGTACTGTACTGTACTATACTATATTATTATACAATACAATGCAGCACAATGCAATATTACTACGTTACGTTATATTGCATTGATTATATTATATTGTATTGCATTGTATTATTGTATTGTATTGTATTATACACACACACATTTATGTTATTAAAGACAGTTTTATCCAAGTTAAAACCATAAAGTAAAATAAAGAAAAATAGTACATAGTGAAAAAAGAAAATAGAAAAAGGGAAAGATGATAAATGGTTTCTGATCTTATAAATTCATTTATATTTTGCTGCCCTCTCTCAAATTACATATAATTTCCCTTTTCCACAAACTGCCATTTCTAATCCTCAAACCCATAAATCAGCAAGATTTCTAGTCCTCATTGTTACATAGAACCTCTGCTGTTCCTGAGCGCAAAAACCCAAGAAGACTCCCTCTAGTAAGTTTAGTCTAGTGGCTAAAGCACCAGGCAACTTTCTAGTCCCAGCTTTGGGATGAAAACCACCCGGGTGACTTTGGGCCAATCACCAGGAGACAGTGAGTTCTAGTCCCCCGTTAGGCATGAAAGCTGGTTGGATGACTTTGAGAGTTCTACTCCTGCCTTAGGCATGAAAGCCGGCTCGGTGACTTTGGTCCAGTCCCTCTGAGTTCAACCCACCTCACAGGATTGTTGTGAAGAAAAAGAAGCATTAGGGATGTCCACCATCTTGAATTATTTATAAAAATTATAATAAAGGCAGGAGAAAAAAAAATTTAAATGGTTAGTATACTGTAATCCAGAACAAAACAAGCCAACTTGGGTCATACTTACAATGACGGAGCAGATGTTAAAATCCAAGCTATGGAGACCGCTATATATTTCCTAATCAAAGACATTGCTGGGAACGTCCTCCCAGTTCATGAAGGAGACACAGAAGGTGAGGCTGTTCCTGGAGGCCTATAGGGCCAAGGGAGAAAAGATGGAGTCAGATAACCTGGTTCTGATTTTGTCCATGTTCTACAGACAAAACCCACCCTTCTCCTTGCTCAGGATATGGGAAGGTTGATAAACTATCCCAGGACTAAAGTATGGCAGGGCAAGGGTTCAGTGATGACCACAGAAACTCTGTCCTGAAAGGAGACATCTCTTAACATCTCCAACAGGATGATGGACCAGCTAACCAGGTGCCAAATCTCTCTACGGCAGGGGTGTCAAACTCAATTTCACTGAAGGCCGCATCAGGGCTGTGGTTGACCTCGGGGCTGGATGGGCATGGCCGACTCAGTGGGTGTGGCTGACTGGGTGGGCGTAGCCATCTCGACACCACTCCACACTGCTGGCATGTTTCCTCTGCGCACTGGGCACACCAGGCTGACACTATGCTGGAATCTTTGCATTGGATAGACCAGGACGGTCACGCGGGCCGGATCTGACCACATCGCAAGCCGGTTCTGGCCCGTGGGCCTTGAATTTGACTCCCCAGATCTACAGGTAGTCTTGATTTATGACCAAAATTTCTGTTGCTATGGGACAGTTGTTAAGTGAGTTTTGCCCCATTTTATGACCTTTCTTGCCACAGTTAAGGGAACCTCTGCAGGTGTTAAGTTAGTAGCAGGGTTATTAAGTGAATCTGGCTGTTCAGACCTAGCCTTTGCAGAAGCAGGAAACAGACTCCTCACAAAAAAAAAAAAACACCAAAAACCCTCTTTATTTATACATTGGGAATTAACTGCATTCACCAACAGAAAGTCCAGGCAAGCGTCCTGCAAGGAGTTAACTGAAGCAATGGTCCCTATCAGCTCATTATGATAAATGCAAGGCTGTGAGCTCCAGCTGGAAGGCTGCAAAAAATAGACGAACCTCAGTTCTTGCAAGGCAGTCTTTGTCCCATGAAACACATAAGGAGTAAACTTTCTAGAAGTGCAAATGGGTTGCCTGCTACAATCAAACTCTTTCCTCCTATTTATTCCCTAGCCAGGGAGGGGCCATTCAGCGTCCATGTTTGATTTGCTTCCCGAGATGACTCATTGTCCTCCATTGTTCACCCCTCCTATGTGCTCTGCACATACACGCATCTGGAATAGGGCCCCAGCTGTTCCTCCTCCTCACTCATCTCTGACTCCAAAGGCAGCTGCCTCTCAGGCTTGGGAACGCCGTATGGCCCTGACTCTCTCTCTGTGTTCAACCCTGAGCATCTATCAGAGTCTTCCCCCGGCTCCAGAACTGGCTCAAGTTCTTCCCCAGCCTCAACATTGTCCGAATTTGCCACCAGCTCCATTGGCAACTAGCAGGTCACAACACTGGCGTCCCCATGGACTTTGCTTGTCAGAAGGTCTCAAAAGGGATCACATGACCCTGTTTATAAACAAGTGCCTAATATGGGAACTAACAAGAACAACACCTTCACCAACACTGACAGGGCAAGCCACTTATATATAAACAGAGACCCCACTCCCTTCTAGCACTGACGATGTTACCTAGTTGGGTCATGAAAGGCCTGCAAAAAAACAACGTAACTCAGAGAGCACCAAAGACCCCACAGCTTTAAGATGTGGAGACTTCAAATCCTGGAGTTCTCCAGCCAGCAGAGTTGAAGTCCACACATCTTAATGTGTGTGAGATCAAGCACACCAATCTAGATTTTTTTTCTAGATATGGAAAGGGGATGGGGGGGGGGGGGGGAGAGTGTTTCTAGATATTATACGTGGTGTTCTAGATTGTCTAGACCAATGCATGGTTTGGTGGAGCTGAAGAGGGTGGCAACCTTCCTTCTCATCCACCTTATCTGAAACTTCTCCAGTTCTCTAAAAGGGCTAGGGGATCACCTGCAACCCTACACACCATATTATATGACCATAACACAGTTTTTGCTGAACTATTTCTAAGCATTTTTGATAAAACTGGAATTCTGCAGATGGTACCCAGTGTTTGTGAACCACTCTACTTGGCAATCTTCAAGAGTGTCAACGTTTTCCCCTCCTTGGTCGTGAAACTAGATATCAAGCAGTGTTACCACAAAAGACAGTCTTCCAGATGTGTTTACCTCCACTCAACATTACATATTATTATTTCAAGGTCTTCTCAGCCTTGTAAAAATAGTGTATTTCCTTTCTTTCACCAGTAGATGGCATCATCGCCTAAAATTTCAGTGTGCCACCAATTTTTAACAAGGTTCTGATTTCTTCAAATAATTTTTCACTTTTCCCAATAATCAGTCCAATGTTTTAAAATGCCTTTCCAAGATATTGCCAATAAAATATTCAAATCCAGTCCTGGCAGTCACAATGGCTGCCTCTGCTTCCTTGTTGTTGGATAGGTGAGTGAGCCTCAGGTCAAGCAGGACGGATTGACACTCTCCGCGATCTGCAAGGCATCCCTTTGTTTGTCACCCCTGCGAGGTGACTTTTAGCCTTTTAAGGGCCCTCAGCCTAGAGGGCCCTTAAAAGAGAGTTCAGCCTAGAGCCACTTAGCCCCACTCTCTACGACTGTGTTGCCGTGACGCCAATCCAGGAATGATCAGAGATTTCAGGAGTGAAATTTATTATTTATGCAAATGCTGCCAGCTGTAAAAGGGGAGAACAAGAAGTAATGGATGGAAACTAATTAAGGAGAGAAGCAACCTAGAACTAAGGAGAAATTTCTGACAGTGAGAACAATTAATCGATGGAAAGGCTTATCTCTATAATCTGCGGGCGCTCCATCCCACGCATGCGCAAATGAAGCATCACGTACTCGCCCGCCACTTGTGTGGCCCTGTTCCCAACAGGCTGTGGACTGGCACTGGTCCAGACTGGGGGTTGGGGACCCCTGGACTAGAAGACCTCAAAGGTCTCTTGCAACAGTTCTGTTATATTGGAAGGCTGTAATCTGTAGCCCTCAAGTAATGATAACCGGACAATTGCCGTTACATATGTAAGCAGCAGAACATTGTTTTATTTATCTGTCAATTGGATTCCACATGAACCATTTCTTTCTTCCAGCTGAGAAGAGGACAAATTTCAAGGTCGCTACAGGGCTGTGATAAATTCCACACAAACACAAGCAGGGAGCTGTTTTTGTTGCTTTATCAATGTTAAAGCATGGTGAATTTTGCTTGCTTGGCTGTATAAAGAGGCAGTTATGTATCTGAGTTCTCCACCTTTCCCAGCCCAAAAAGAGTTGCTATCTGAGTACAAAAAATTTTTTCCAGGAGGAAGAAATTTGACCACTTAAGTTCTGCTGGTCCTGCTGTATCCCAGCAGCCCTGGAACCTCTCCGTTCTCTTCGTGGCTGGGAAGATGCTGTTGGGCTAGAAGCAACAAGAGGAGGAGGAGGAGGAAAGTTGGCCAAAATGGTGATGGAATCTTTGGGGAAGAAGCTGAAGAAGACAAAGGGCCTGTGGGAAGAATGTTATAAGAATCTTATAACTATGTTAGAAATAAATCACATGTTAATTGACCCAGGTCTCCACAAACTTATTAACAACCTCTGAAATCCTTTAAACTTACACAAATATAAAAATTAATTAAACACTTATTTCAAATTGTAAACATACACAAGCAAACATACCAAATTCAATTAACACAATGTAAACATCACAATCCAAATGAAAAGACCAAATCCGTATCACTTGATTTAATCAACCCCTTCTCTGAGGTCAGCATGCACACACAAACCCACGCCCCTCAAGTGTCACCCTACAATCAGCATGTACACACTTCCACACCCAGGACAAGGTCCCCTACAAAACATTTCGTTGCAGCTGCTCCGATAGGCAAACCTCTTCACTTTGAAGAATAATTATCCTTTCTGCACAGCTGTCTGGATTTCATTTTTATTCATTCTTGTGCAACCCCAACTCAAGTTTATTTATTTGATTTGTCAAGCGATAACAGATATAAGTATAAACATAGTTATGAATACATGAAATGGATACATATAAGAAAAATAAAAGAAACAATAGGACAGGGACAGTAGGCACATTGGTGTGCTTATGCACGCCCCCTACAGACTTCTTAGGAAAGGAGTGAGGTCAATAGTAGACAGTCTAAGGTTAAGGTTTTTGGGGTTTGGGGAAGAAACCACAAGAGTCAGGTAGAGTATTCCAGACATTGACCACTCTGTTGCTGAAGTCGTATTTCCTGCGATCCAGTTTGGTGCGGTTAACCTTGAGTTTGTATCTATTGTTTGCTCTTGTGTTGTTATAGTTGAAGCTGAAGTATTCATTGGCAGGTAGGACATTGCCATGTATGATTTTATATAGATCGGACAGAAGGCAGTGTAGTTCTAGGAATAGAATTTCAAGTCTGGTGGCAAAAGGTATTCTGCACCAAATAGAGGAGTGGAAAACTCTTCTTGTGAAATATTTCTGGGCTTTCTCAACTGTTTTAATATCAGATACGTAATGTGGGTTCCAGACTGATGAGCTGTATTTGAGTATTGGTCTAGCAAATGTTTTGTATGCTCTAGCTATTAGTGCAATATTACCAGAGAAAAAGCTACATAAGACTAGGTTAACAACTCTTGACACCTTTTTGGCTATGTGGTTACAGTGGGCTCTAGCAATCAGATCATTAGAGATGAGTACTCCAAGGTCAGAGTTTGGATCCTCAACAAGGTCTTGACTATTCACCTTGTATTTTATTTTCTGATTTTTTTTTTGCCAATATGTAAGACAGAGCATTTGTTTGTTGAGATTTGAAGTTGCCATTTGTTTGACCATTCTGATACATAGTCGAGGTCTTTTTGAAGGGTAGCAGTATTGTCTGTGGTGTTGAATAGCTTTACATCATCAGTGAAGAGAACGCAGTTGCTCTTAATATGATCACAGAGGTCATTTATGTAGAGTATGAAGAGAGTTGGTCCTAAAACACTGCCTTGGGGGACACCACTGTTGACAGGTACATAATTTGATGGGACACCCCCAATTTTGACCATATGTTGTCTGACAGGAATGCTTCTATCCAGTTATGCAGGTGTCCAGAGATGACCATAAGATTTTAGTTTTAGGAGTGGTTTGTCATGTGCCACTGAATCAAAGGCTTTACAGAAGTCTATGTAGATTGCGTTTATTGCTTTGCCCTGATCGAGTTGTGTAGTCCATATGTTTTTGCAGTGTAAGAGTTGCAGATTGCAGGAGAGTTTTTTCCTGAAACCAAATTGTTTATTAGAGAGTAGGTTGTTTGTCTGTAAATGGAGGATAATGGATTGGTTAATAATTGATTCCATGACTTTACAGGTGATGCAGCGTAAAGAGATTGGTCTGTAATTTTCAACTAGGCTGGGGTCTCCCTTTTAGAAGATGGGGATGAACGTGGCTTGTGACCATAGATTTGGCAAGGAGCTGGTCCTGAAGGATTTTTCAAAGATTATGCTTAGAGGTTTGCTATTGCAGTGGATAGCTTTTTTAAAAAGTAGGCACATATTCCGTCCGGTCCAATAGATAGAGATGGTTTTAGATTGCACAGTGCTTTGTCAACATTGTCTTCTGTAAAATCGATATGTATTAGATCACTGTAGTTGTCAGTGGTTCGACTAGGAAGTACTGGGCTTGATCCATTGCTGTTTACAAATACTGAGTCAAAGAATGTGCTAAAGAGGTTGGCTTTGATGGTGTCGTCGTTGCAGTCTTTACCATTAGGTCAGGGGTGGGATTCAAATTTTTTAACAACCGGTTCTGTGTGCATGGCTAAGTTGGTGGGCGTTGCTTGGTGGTCATGTTATTGGGTGGGCATGGCCAACTCAATATCACTCACATTGAGGTACCCATCTCCTTGCCTGGCCTCTCATGACTGTGGGGATGCTGCAACAGTCATAAGTGTGAAAAATGGACATAAGTCACTTTTTTCAGTGCCATTGTAACTTTGAATGGTCACTCCACACAAGCAAAGTCCCAGCAAAGGAGGGGAAAAAACTCCAGAGAAGTTCCTTAGACAGGAAATCTAGTCCTGCCAAGAATGTAAAAAGGGTCAACGAAGAGGCAGTTTCTGTAAGCAACACCAGAATGTTTCCTTCCTGCCTTCCTTACAGGATTAGGCCAGTAATTTCTTCTAACAACCGATTCTCCAAACTGCTAAGAATGTTAACAACCGGTTCTAGAGAATAGGTGTGAACTGGTAGAATCCCACCCCTGCATTAGGTCCTTTCAGGGGTGGGATGGACCTTGAGTCTTTTAGTCTAAAATCAAATTGGAACCCCAAATTATTTTTCCGACACTTCAGAGTTTAATTTCCTCCCCTTTTTCTCTTACTTAACAAAATTTAATATGAAATTATGGAAATTCAGGAAATTCTAAAAGTTTTCACCTGCTTAGTCTTTCTTCAAAATCTTTCCAGAGCTCTTCCTTTTGTGCAATTAGGTGGAAATTTTTTCACATAAGTTTCTTATTCTTCACTTACAGCTAGTCTTTTTCTGACAACAGCTTTGAAATTTCTGATGTCTTCTGTAAATTATGAAGAACAGAGAGAAATTAGCCCTCTTTTTTTTATTTGAAGCACCAAGCATAATTATACTCTTAATTATGTTTATACTCCATTATATTTATTACTTTTCTCCTATATATGCACATGCACACACACAAAAATGTAATACTTTTATTCTGTATGTTGTTTATATCTGGCCTCAGCTGTAATAAGATCGCTGTCTAAATTTCTCACCTTTTAAGTTCTTCTTTAATATTGCTATTTTTTCTCAGAACTTCTGCTTGGTCTCAATCTTGTTTTTGAACCCTGCAACTCCGATCTTGATTCTCCTTTCTGAGCTGGTCTATCTGCTCATCTAAAACATTTCTTTTGTAAAATATCAAAACCAGATTAAAATTAGCCCCCTTTTACTTCAATCATCAAACTTGTTTAAAATTAAAACTAATTAAAAATATCTGGTATGGAAAAAAATATTAGATATTACCTAGAGGAAAATGGTCTGAGCCCAATCTCTGAAGAAAAAAGAGAAATACGCAACAAAGAAATAACATGGTAGAGCTGCAAAAGGTGATAAAAAAACAAAAAAATAATAAAACCCCAGGCCCGGATGGTTTACCCGGTGAACTATATAAAAATTTGCATGAAATATTCGAACCAGTACTACTAGATTTATATAATGAGGCATTATTAGAAGCTAGACTCCCAAGGTCCTTATCCAAGGCATACATCTCTCTAATCTCCAAAGATGGCACCAACAATTAATTTCAAATTACAGGCCAATCTCGTTGCTAAATACAGATTATAAGATATTTATGACAATATTGGCAGAAAGAATGAAACCGATTTTGAGTGAAATTATACATCCAGACCAGAACTGTTTCTTGCCAAACAGACAAATTAAAAATAACATTAGAATGGTCTTAAATTCAACTGAATATTATGAAGTACATCCGGAAAAACAGGTAGCTTTAATTTTTTTTGGATGCACAAAAGGCATTAGATAATCTTAATTGGCAATTTAGACTGCACCAAATTAAAAAATTGAATTGTGGTACTAACTTAGAAAAAACACTACAAGAAATATATTTAAGTCAAAAAGCGAGCGAGCATAGTGATAAATGGAGATCGCACGGATGATTTTGAAATTGCAAAAGGAGTGAGACAAGGGTGTCCATTATCACCTCTGCTATTTATCTTGTCCCTAGAAGTGCTCCTAGCCGCAACCAGGCAAAACCCAGAGATACAAGGGATTAAAATTAGAAACAAAGAGTTTAAAGTTCAGGCATTTGTAGACAATCTGGCATTTATAGTGGAAGACCCAATGAACACGGGACAAATATTGTTACAACAAATAGAAAAATTCGGGGAAGTGGCAAGACTCAAAATAAACAAAAATAAAACTAAGATGATAGTTAAAAACTGTACTATAAAACAGAAAACAGAATTGGAAAGTAAAATGGGACTGCGGATAGCAAAAAAGGTGAAATATTTGGGAATTTGGCTATCTCCCAGATGTTTGTCAATAAAAGAGGATAATTATACTAAATTAGTAAAGTAAATTAGAAAAGAATTGGATTTATAGGCAAAATTCAAACTGTCTTTATTGGGAAGAATAGCGGTATTGAAAATGAACACCTTACCGAAATTAGTATACTTGTTTCAAATGATCCCGATTAAATTAGGAAAATCTTTTTTCATAGAATTAAATAAAATGACATCCAAATTTGTCTGGTTGGGCAGGAAGCCACATATTAAAATGAAACTATTTCAAGATAATAGGAGCAGAGGTGGTCTTGGACTGCCAGAATGGGAACTCTACTATCAAGCAAAGGTGCTGAATTGGGTTAAGGACTGGGTCAGGTTAAAAGGCAAGAGAATTCTAACACTAGAAGGCCATGACCTCCAAATAGGTTGGCATGCATTTTTGTGGGGGAAAAAAAGTAATATATATACACTGCTCAAAAAAATAAAGGGAACACAAAAATAAGACATCCTAGATCTGAATGAATGAAATATTCTTATTAAATACTTCGTTCATTACATAGTTGAATGTGCTGGCAACACAATCACACAAAAATTATCAATGGAAATCAAATTGAGCAACCCATGGAGGTCTGGATTTGGAGTTACACTCAAAATTAAAGTGAGAAAAAACACTACAGGCTGATCCAACTTTGATGCAATCTCCTTAAAACAAGTCAAAGTGAGGCTCAGTAGTGTGTGTGGCCTCCATGTGCCTGTATGACCTCCCTACAATGCCTGGGCATGCTCCTGATGAGGTGGCGGATGGTCTCCTGAGGGATCTCCTCCCACACCTGGTCTAAAGCATCTCCCAACTCCTGGACAGTCTGTGGTGCAACATGGCGTTGGTGGATGGAGTGAGACATGTCCCAGATGTGCTCAATTGGATTCAGGTCTGGGGAACGGGCAGGCCAGTCCATAGCATCAATGCCTTTGTCTTGCAGGAACTGCTGACACACTCCAGCCACATGAGGTCTAGCACTGTCTTGCATTAGGAGGAACCCAGAGCCAACCGCACCAGCATATGGTATCACAAGGGGTCTGAGGATCTCATCTCGGTACCTAATGGCAGTCAGGCTACCTCTGGCAAGCACGTGGAGGGCTGTTCGTCCCCCTAAAGAAATGCCACCCCACACCATTACTGACCCACTGCCAAACTGGTCATGCTGGAGGATGTTGCAGGCAGCAGAACGTTCTTCACGGCGTCTCCAAACCCTGTCACATCTGTCACATGTACTCAGTGTGAACCCGCTTTCATATGTGAAGAGCACAGGGGGCCAGTGGCGAATTTGCCAATCTTGGTGTTCTCTGGCAAATGCCAAACATCCTGCACGGTGTTGGGCTGTAAGCACAACCCCCACCTGTGGACGTCGGGCCCTCATACCACCCTCATGGAGTCTTTTTCTGACCATTTGAGCAGCCACATGCACATTTGTTGCCCACTGGAGGTCATTTTGCAGGGCTCTGGCAGTGCTCCTCCTGTCCCTCCTTGCACAAAGGTGGGGGTAGCGGTCCTGATGCTGGGTTGTTGCCCTCCTCCACGTCTCCTGATATACTGGCCTGTCTCTTGGTAGCGCCTCCATGCTCTGGACACTACGCTGACAGACACAGCAAACCTTCTTGCCACAGCTCACGTTGATGTGCTATCCTGGATGAGCTGCACTACCTGAGCCACATGTGTGGGTTGTAGACTCCGTCTCATGCTACCACTAGAGTGAAAGCACCGCCAGCATTCAAAAGTGACCAAACCATCAGCCAGAAAGCAAAGGAACTGAGAAGTGGTCGGTGGTCACCACCTGCAGAACCACTCCTTTACTGGGGATGTCTTACTAACTGCCTATGCTGTCCACCTGTTATCTATTCCATTTGCACAACAGCATGTAAAATTGATTGTCAATCAGTGTTGCTACCTAAGTGGACAGTCTGATTTCACAGAAGTGTGATTGACTTGGAGTTCCATTGTGTTGTTTAAGTGTTCCCTTTATTTTTTTGAGCAGTGTACTTACTTCAATCATCATTTAATACACTCATCACAACATGGAGGAAAATTAAAAATAAACATTATATGGAAATACCACGTTGGCTGTCAACCATGGAGGCCATGATCCACCCAAATAGATTAGATTTAAGGAAAATGGTAAGTTATGAGGAATTATTAGATAGTCAGGGGAAATTAAAATCAAATCAAGAACTAAAGGAAAATGGAATTATAATTGATTGGTGGCCATATTTGCAAATACAAAATAAATATAAAATTTTTTAGAAGATTTTCGATTTGATAAAAGGCAAAACCACTTAGACAAATTTTTAATGGGACCGGAACAAAAATTTATAACAAAAATATATAAATATTTATTAGATTGTAAAATGGAAGAGGAAACAGTAAAAGGTACAATGATAGCTTGGGTGCAGAATTTTGGATATAACTTAGAATTAGGGGGATGGGAGAAAATATGGAATGTAAATTATAAGCTAACTATATCTTCGGCATACAAAGAAAATCTGTATAAAATGTTTTATAGATGGTATTTGGCCCCAACGAGACTGGCAAAAATATATTCCAATGTAAGCCCAAAATGTTGGAAATGTAAAAAAGTTGATGGTACATTTTACCATATGTGGTGGCTGTGCTCCGAGACCAGGACATTCTGGATACAAATTAAAAACTGGTTACAAGAGATTCCTGGTCATCAGATTGAGCTCAGACCGGAAACCTTTCTTCTAGGAAGTATCAAAGATCGAATCCCAAAAGAAGTAAAATATCTATTGCTACATATCACAACCACCACCAGAATAGCTTTTGCACAAGTATGGAAAACTCCTAGTATTCCCAATGAAGAATTAATATTACAAAAAATAACGGAAAGTGCTGAAATGAACATGTTAACACTGAAACTGAAAGAAAGAGAAAACGCTGAATATTTTTAAATCTGGAATAAATGGTATGATTGGCTAGCAAACAGAAACAAGAAATAAGACAAGAAATTTAACTGTGAGAAGCCTTAAGAAAGTAAAATGTAAACATGCAAAATATATAATAATAATAATTATAGAAAAAGTCATTCAACATTAGATAAATGTAAATACAATGTGTTAAGATATCTAAGATAAAAACCTGTAGAGATGTCAAAAAATGCTGTTGAAATCATGATGTTTTATGTTGTAGTAACGGAAACTTAATAAAAACATATTTTAAAAAATCTGGTATTTTGTTATCATCTTACTTTTTGACCAATTAATTCAAAGAGCTCCCTTAAAACTCCTGTGGTATTAAATGGTCCAGTTTTTCTTGCATTTAATCTAGTTATCTGATTATAAGTGACTGCCACAAGGTAAACTTTGGCACTTGATGGAGGTAAGGAATGCGACACAAAAAGGAAGATCTCTGGGCAATTGAAAGTACATCTTTCCAGTAAGAAAGTGTACCATGCAAAGACTTACACAAAATTCTTGGTCCGTAACTTTCTTTTTTTAGCCCTCTTTTTGTCAAATAACTGGAGAAGTCAAAATACATTACAAATGAGGAATGTATTTATATATCAGCACACTCAACCCCACCCCACCCAACTCCCATTGGGCTTCTTTACCTCTTATAATGAGATGAAATATATTTCAGGCTATATCCACACTGGGTTTTTTGAAAGGGAAATAGTTGTATGAGAGAATTGATCCCTCAGCCTGATCCATTCACATGTGAAAATGATAATGTGACAAATAATTATATGAGTAACCTTATACAAGTGATACCCAGGCTAGTAGTTAAAACTGAATCTGGAAACAGGACAAAACTAAAGAATTGACCCAATGAATATGAGAGCAACGCATTTTGCATTTTTTGATAATGCACACTCAAAAGATTCCTCAGATTAACAGATTGCTTACCCCAGCAGGAAATTTCATGAAATGTAAAAATGCCCTGAATGTTTTCCTGATTGGACCACATGTACCAAAGGATTTTTTGGATGCCTGGGAATTGGGCAGTTGTTTAGAGAGCTTAAAAGCAATTAATTTGGCAGATGTGTAGAGAGCTTAAAAACAAAATCATTAGGATTAATAAAATAAGCTATTAAGCACACTGAACAGTTCAGCTTTTGTAAGTGGTTTCTGCCCCTACAAACTACTTCATTTTCATCACTGTTTAGCTCACTGTTGCTATACACACAGGCATTTCAGGATTGCCACAGCAGATTTATTTCCTCTGTCACTTTCCTGGTGGGTAGTAAGGTGGTATCGAAGAACTTAGGCGTTGTGCCTAAAATGGGATGAGAATTCCAGGTCTCCCAGTTTCTAATCTGATGCCCTAACAGTGATACCAAGCTAAAAACATATTTCAAAAATAAAGCAGAGAACAAAAACCTATAATAGCAACTGAGGACAAATACAAATAAAAATGAATCTCTCTCTCTCTCTCTCTCTCTTTCGTTTTTCCCAGAGATTTTTCATGGAGTCTCATTCTTTTTAGGAAATTGCCAGTCATCACCAAAATAGTGATGGCAGCTAGAAGATAAAGTAACAACATTAACATTTTATTTGGAAAAAGAGAATATTGGTTTTCAGAGAGAAAATTTAATATTGTGAACAGTATATAATATTCTAAATGTATTTGCCTTCCTCTAATCAGAATGATTCTTAGGACAATTATTGAATAAGTTAGCAAGAAACAAAGAGCAATAAACTTAGCAACCGAATTAATGTTAACATTAACGAGCTCTCAGTTTTCTTTCTTTTTAGCTTCCAAGACCAACCATCCTGACCCAAAATCGCAAAGCAGGAAATGCAAATCAACAGAAGACACCAGGTAACCTCAAGATAACCCAATTCCTCTCCCTTCAACTAGGACTTCTCTTTTGGAGAAGTCTTTGGCCCACTAACTTTTTTTTTTTTTTGCGTTAGTCCCCGTGGGCCTTTTTTTTTTTTTAAGCAAATTTTATTGATTTTAACAACAAACAAAACAACACATCATTAGACATTAAAAACATAGAACCTCTTTCCATTATAAATCTTTATAAGGCAGGTAACACATTATTTTATATCACATTCTTCTAATTTATCCCATTTCCATATAGACACGTAAATTCCCTTTAACAAATTTCACATTATTTCTCTTTACTCTTAATTCAATCACATTTCTTTTCTAATTTATCTACTATTCGATCATCGCATTATATTTTCCTCTGTCTTGTTTACAGTTGTTCTTATCTGGCCTTCCTCCGAGATTTTATTAATTCTCAATTAAACACACACACATAAAACACAAAAAAACCATAAAACTTCCTTTTAGAAAGTAACTTGGCCCCAGATTCCTCTTTTTGTATGGAGTTCAATTAAATTCATGCTCTTCTTATATACCATTACCTGCAATACCCCTCAACCCCCTGTCCGGATCCCCCCTATCTTCAGCTACCCCAACAGGGCAGCCTTATCCTCCAGACCCGTCAGGATCGGAGGCACCAAGACGGCTAGCACAGCAGGGATCGCGGAGAAACGCGAATTTCTGCTGTCACCGAAGCCTGGCAAACCGGAAGAGGCCCACTCACTTTTTGTAGCCTCCAAGCTACCTAAAAATTAATTTACAATAATATATCTTTATATAATGGAAAAATAAAGAAAAACTGGCAACCAAAATAGTTCAAATACTTACCAACCATCACATTGTTGAGCGAGGAAGAAAGTCCAACATCCTTCTTAAGTCACCTATGCTGGTTATAATGGTGTTAATGGGAGGTTGTTTGCCGCAGATGGGTGCCTCTTCAACATCCTGACTGGCTGATGTTGTAAAAAAGAAATGGCTGCTCCAGTGACACCTTCAACCAACTTTTCCTTGTGATTGAAGAAAAAAAGAAAAGAAAATATCATTGACCGATAAATTATTTTCTTAACACTAATAACAAAGTTTATTGTCTATGGAGATTCTCAGTCATCCAGGTGATGGTTATTCCAAAGGTACTTTTTCAAAAGGTAACTGGACTTTGTTTTTTCCATGAAGATGTTTTATTTCTCATCCAAGAAGCTTCTTCAGTTCTGACTGAATAGCGGAGGATGGAAAAAATTATATTCCTTGCAGTTATGTGGTCATTGGTGGCCTCAGAATGAATGCTAATGACCACGTGACTTCATTCTTCTCCCAAAAAAGCAGAGGAAAATGCTTATACAAAAGAGGATGCCCAACTTGTACATGCCTTAGCAATGATCAGTAACAAAAACATTGGGGGAAGAGTGCCACACACTTTTTAAAAATGTACTTTCCATTTTAGCATCTTAAGAATAGACTTTGCTTTAATTTGCAAGGAAATAAAAATAACCTAACCGAAAGGAGTTGTATTTATTTTCATGTTAATGTTTTATTTCCTGACTACAACTATGTATGTCTCCATTCTTCTTTTGTAGATGTCATAGGAGAAAGTCTTGAATGTTCTTCCTGCAACATTAACAAAATACCATATTTTAAAAACACAAACTTACTGAGTGACTAAAAACACTTAAAGCTGGATGCAATATTCCAAATGTTAATGTCACTGATAATGCCTTGTATACCAGTGGTGGGATTCAAATGTTTTTACTACCTGTTCTGTGGGCATGGCTTATTTGGTGGGCATGGCTTGGTGGTTATGTGGCTGGGTGGGCGTGCTGGGTGGTCATGTGACTGGGTGGGAATGGCCAACCTGACATCACTCACGTCAAGGGGTACCTTGCCTGGCCTCTCCTCACCTCAGAGATACAATTTCCCTATTTATTTACTACTATCGAACATCCAAAATACACTATTTAATCCTATGTATAAATGTCATATGTGTACATACATATTACATGGTATAGTGTTTGAATAGGCACACAAAAAGACACACTATCTACTATATACACCGTATGTACACATGCACACACACACCACACACAGAGTTCTTCTAAAATTATACACATTCAACCTCACTGCGTTTGAAAAAACACACCCATAATCCACTTTCTGCCACACATTTAACTATAACTTCTGTACATTAGAACATTGCACACGCCTTCAGATTTACTTCCCTAGCCTGCATATGACTGTTAGACCCCGCAGATGTCATGGCTTGAGTAAAATATGGTGAAACTCACTTAACAACGCTCCAGCTTAGCAACCAAAATTTTGGGCTCAATTGTGATCCTAAGTGAAGGACTATCTCTGTGTTCCTCTGCATGGCAGCCTTGTCCTAATAAACTCCTCTGCCAATTTTCCTCTCTGTTAGAGGCACTGTAAGGTCTGGCAGCACGCTTAAGCCAAAAATGAACCAAAACATAGACTTAAACGGAGGCTTGCAAATCAAAGAAAGCAGACTTTTATTCTTTGATTAAAGTGAAAGATCTGGGAAGAAGTTCCTAGCACATCACAAGAGACATGGGAGGAAAATTCTGCAAAATACAGAAAAATGCCCTGTACCTTTAAGATCCTTAGAAGTGGAGTAACTGCAATGTAAAACTCTAACTCAATTATTAGTAACTGAATTTGTTAATCAATTGACCACAAGTAGGCTATTAACAGCACACTTCAAAGGTATAGAATGGATGTTTTTACATTCCCAGTGGTACGATTCATTCCCATGGGGTGAAATGTATCAATCCAGGAAAACAGATGGATTCAGATTGATTTATATGGGACAATCATGTGTCTTAATAGGAGAGGGGTATAACTGATTGCAGGCATGTGTTTGTAATTGTTTTACAACAAGTGAAAGGTTAAGGAAATCTTTTTTACAACAGCGAGATAACAAATGCCTATAGTGTAGCTCTCTACTTAATGCTATATTTTACTATATTTCTTTATTTATTAATGTCCCCTTCAGCACCAAAATAATCCAGATTCCAGATGATATAAGGTCTCCTGCTGGAGCAAGGGGTTGGATTAGGTGGCCTCCAATGTTCCTTCTAACTCTGCTGTTCTATGATTCTGTAAGGATCTCCTGCTGGAGCAGGGAGTTGGACTAGAACAGGGGTCTTCAAACTTGACAGCTTTAAGACTTGTGGACTTCAACTCCCAGAATTCCTCCTCCAGTCACGTTAGCTCAGGAATTCTGGGACTTGAAGTCTACAAGTCTTAAACTTGCAAACTTTGAAAACCCTTGGACTCTAGAAGATCCCTTCCAGTTCCAGCCCTGGATTCCTGTCCTATTTCAAAGAGTCTTCTGAAGCTAGGGTTTGTGTCCTTCCTTCTTCTCCTTTTTTCCCCCTCTCCTCCCTCCTTCCTTCCTGCTCTCTTTCTTTCTCTCCCTTCCTTTCATCCAGTCTTTGCCTATCCCTTTCTTTTTCTTTCTCCCTTTTCTTTCGTCTCTTTCTCTTTCCCTCTCTCTCTTCCCCCCTCTCTCCTCTCCTCTCTCTCCTTCCCTCTCTCCTTCTAAAGCTAGGAGAGGAGACCCACCTGAAACAAACACACACACACAAACTTTCAAGTGCCTGGCAGCATCGCTCCTTATGACGGTTCTTCCTGGCCAGTCTCCTGTCCCGCGTTGCCTGGAAAAACCCTCAGGCAAGGCTTCCGGATCCAACAAAGGGGCCGCTCCAGGGGTGAGATTCTACCAGGCTGAGTGTTTTGGCAGAGTGCGGGCCGCTGCTAAAAGAGGCCCATGGGCTGGAAGTACAGGCGGGGAAGGAAGATCTGCGCTGGTGAGGCTTGACTGCCTTTCAGGCACTGCTCGGGCTGCCGCCTGCTCTACCACCGCCCCACCTCGGGTCCCGCATCAGCCCACAACAAGGGGACATGCTGCTTCCAGGCCGGCGGATGGGCAAGCAGACGACTCTCAGGGGAGGCATTTTCTCTCAGGCCTCCCACATTGAAGGCCCCATGGAAGCCGAAGCTGGGCCTGAAAGGCAGCCTCCCCTCGTCATGCTCCCACCAGGCAGCGCTTTGGCTGATCGCAGCAGACCCGGTGTGGATCTTCCTTCCCCGGCATTAGGGCTCAATCACAGCATTCTCACAGTGGCTGCCTGCACTCGCCCAAAGCACGCAGATCGATGGGTGGGAGAGGAAGGGGCGATGTGGGCAGCATAGCATCATGCTCCCTAGTTGCCAGCTGAGCCCGGGAACAGTGGGGGCCCAGTCAAGATCCGGGAATGAGGGGGGGGATAACGCAACTCGCAGGCTTACCTGTGAGCAGGCAGATCAGGGCTGCTCAGCTGGGGTGCAGGCACCACGTGGGGAAGTCAGGTCAGGGAAGCCCCGAGGGCCCAGCACACCACATAGGAAGGGAGGAGTAACTGGGCGGGGCGAGTGGCCGGTGGGCGAGCTGCAAGGGCATTGGGTGGGCGGGGCAACTGAGCAACCGGGAACCAGTTTGGGGGCGTGGCCAGCCAGAAGTCACTGCCAGTTCCGCGACCCATGCCAAATTCTTGCTACTGGGTTGCCAGAACAGCTGCGAACTGGCTGAATACCACCTCTGTTGTACACTGACTACAACTATATATTCCTCAATACGTCTCCATTGTTGTTTTATAGATGTTATTTCAGGAAGTCGAGATTGTTCTTCCTGCAACATTGAAAAAATAAATTATTTTAAAAAGACAAACATACTGTACTGACATAGATAAAGATTAATAGCATTTAATATGGCCCATGAACAAATATTTTCTCCTATCTATTTTCAGATATTTTTCATGGAGATTTAATAATTTCAGGAAGCTGGCTGCTAAATAGTGATGATTGACAGTTAGAATATAAAGTAATAGAATTAACATTTTATTTGGAAAATCAGAATATAGGTTTTGGGAGACAATATCCAGAACAGCATATAATATTCTAAACGTATTTGTCCTCCAGTCCCACTTATCTGAATGATACTTTAGGACAATTGTTGAACAGCCAGGATAAATTATAATTTAAAACAGATATTAAAGATAAGCAAATAAATAATGTTCCTGTTCTAAAGGAACTAGAGGAATAGTTAAAAAAAATGAAAAATGTGATTGATCAATTAAAATCCAAATAATAAAACCAGCTGCTATTTCCAGCTTTCTCCCCAAATTTTATCACAAGAGAAGTCAATGAATAGCTGAGCTCTCCTTAGTTTTCTATATTTATCCTACAATGTACCTGCCTCTATGATGGGGTTTTTTACAGACTTCCACCAAGGTGCCTGCCACTCAATTTGAATGTAAAAATTAAATACTAAAATTAAAAACGTCTAGATGCTGCCAGTCTTTTTAAAAATATGAGGTGGGTGAGGCCATCTCAATGCTTACCTAGTCATGAGATTTACTGCTGCTCCCCCCCCACCCCCCCCAAAAGGGGGGAAAAGGACTAACGGTGTGGGAGAAGCCATTCTGGGCAAGGAAGGGTGTTGATAAACTTAATTTTAAATCTGCAATAGATGACCTGCGACCTGCCCGGGTCATCCTTTCAGAGGAGTTTCCTCAGCGGGATCCTCATCACCTTCCACGAGGAGGGAGCTTCTAGGGTGGCGATGCCTCCCCTTAAGACCCTCAGGGGGGAGACCCTCTTGGGCGACATATTGCAGAGCAGAGTCAAATGGCAGGGAGGGCAGGAAACGCTTTTGGGTCACCCACAGCAACTGTGCCCCTTGAATAGGAAGGGTTGCAAGACAGATCCTGAGAGTCTCAGGCAAAGTCTGTTGAATAAAAGAAGGGAAAAAATGTTGGGGGGGGTGGGTGTTGAAAGATGTAGGGAAGGCCTTCCCAGGCTACCATGAAAACTGAGCACGCAGAACGTCCTTGAATTGCACCCAAGCTGGGATGGAAGAAGGTCCCAGAGGAAAACCTTCAGGAGGGCAAAGGGGCTCCTGCTTGGGCAGGGGTCAGACTAGATGGCCTCTGGAGACCCTCCAGCCCTGGGAGTTTCTGGGACTCCCCTGAAAGCACCAGAAGGGGCTGCTGGTCTTTCTCTCCCCCCCCGCCCCCCTGCCCCTCCAACCTCTCCCCCTTTGGGAAACCTTCCCTGACTCCAGGCTGGAGAGGGGAAGAGCGGAATCCAGAAGGAGAGAAAACCTCCCTGCGGCTTTTTCCCTTGAAATAGAGAGAAAAAAAGATCACCTCAGGAAAGAACCACAAAATGGAGGACGGTCGGGTCTTTTCCAGTTTTAGCTGTCCATATCACTGCCTGACGAAACTAGCTAGGATATAAAGGCTGGACTCTAATCTGCTTCTACAGGCAGTGAGAGGGACAGCTAAAGCTTGCAAAGTAATTATGGGTCTATCTAGACTAGAGCAATGTTTCTCGACCTCGGGGACCTTAAGGCAGGTGGATTGACTCCCAGAACGCTCCTGCTGACTGGCGAGTTCAGGGAGTTGAAGTCCGCCTTGCCTTAAAGTCGCTGATGTTAGATAGTGCAAGTGAAGCATAGGCTTCACTCAGGTCCAGCAAAGAAGCGGGAAAATAGAGAGCTGGGATTGGCCCAGCCCTCTGACAGCTCCCAAGAGCTGTTTTTACTGAAGATCTGGCTCCTGACCCTTCAATCTCCCCCTTTTTTACAGCTGAGAGGAGAGGCTGGAAGGGACCTTGGAGGTCTTCTAGTCCAGCCCCTTGCTCAAGCAGGAGAACCCATACCTAATCTCAGACAAGTGACTGTCCAATCTCTTCTTAAAAACCTTCCGCGATGGAGGAGCACCCATAATTTCTGCTCCATTGGTTAAATGTTCTCTCTGTTAGGAAGTTCAATTGGAGCCAGAACATTCCTTTTAGAAATGATGGATAGATAAGCAGTTAAAAAACTGCCCTGAAAAATTATTTCAATATGTGAAATAATATTATGGTGAGATTACCATATGCACAAAGATGGAAAGATTCGGCACTGTCCACCACAAACTGATTTCTTTGATTACAGAAAAGACTTCTGTTTACTGTGACTGGAACCCGCTTATGGAAATTCTGCAAAAAAAACAATAATATGAACTTGCCATTTATGGTTTTGGTGATTGGACAGGATAGATTAAAGATGCGACTATAGCGTGATTGACTGTGAGCAGAGGATGGAGGAATGGATGCCAACTGGGACGTGGCACAAAAGCTCTGCAAAGGCTCTCTTAGCATGACTGCCACTTGCTCTCCGAGAAAGAGTTGTGAGTCAGATTGTGTACCAGTCTGCTGGGCCACGGCAATTCCATCCAGCGCCAAAGATAGTAAAGTCATAAAGCCAACAGGTCACAAAACACACGCCAGTACAGAAATAAGAAGGTCACAATGTAATTTTAGAGAGGGAGGTTCAACTATAGTTACACTAAGAAAAGCTGTAAAGCATATTGGAAGTTACTCCCTTTATATTTTACATTTTTCTTGTTTTTTTAACTCTTCTATTTTATTTCTTCATTACACTTTTAAGTGTTAGTTTATTTTACTTTACTAATTTATTTTGTCTTCTAATTACTTTGTATTAGCTTTTACTAGTAAAGCACCCACCTGGCACTGCAAAGTCCTCTCCTTTTTATCTCCCAAGAGTTCAATCAGGATCTTCAGCTCCTTCCCAATGTCAAAATAGGAGCTTAGCGCTTCCTGTGTCCAGATTTCTTTCTGCAAGAGGAGAAATCATTTGCTTCTTCATAACAACACCCATCTTTTTGCTAATTGTACACTTGTCTTACTCTGAAACAAAATGAGTCACTTTATCACACTATTAATGTCATATTTTTTTCCAGCTCAGCTCTGCTTTGGAAAAATAAAATGTAGTAACATTTAGGTCCTTTACTTTTCTAACATTTGTAGAGAAAACATTTCCTTTTTCTTATTCCAAACATCAATTTTCAGTGGAAGGCTGGACAAAATGATCAGAGAAGGATGACCAGGAATGATCACTTCATTAATTGTGTGATGTGGACTATGTCATTTAAATGCTGCATAGTCATCCAGGTTGAAGAAGGTGATGAGGAAGGCTGAGAACCTCTTGGATGCTAGAATGATACAGCCGTGATGCGGCCAAAAAAACACAGTGGGTTCAGTGGTACTTTCTGAACTTGGTAGTTTACTTGCAGACATTTCATTACCAAACAAGGTAACATCATCAGTATGAAGATAAGCCAGCTACACATATTTCTGCTAATTCTAATGTCATGATTTCAACTGACTTCCTTTTGTGAATAGGATGTCTTGCAAACATCCTTTTTAAGAGGGTCAGACTGTTGGATCATGCCAGGACCCATCTTCAACTCCCAATAATCCCCCAGAAGATTCAGATGTATGAATTACTGCAACTTCTGACAAAGGTGTTTATACTCAGGCTCTCCTTCCCATCACATCCATGGGACACTCAGTCATTCCATTTGGTAGGAAATATTTTCTAAAAATCTTGTGAGGCTATGTTTAAGTTCCTGTCTTGTTTAACTTCCATATAATAATTATTTGTCCAGTTGGATAATCCAGATGATCTTCTTCCTAATGTAGCTAGGAGAGCTCTCTCTCTACTCTCCATATGGTGATGCTGATGCTGTAATTACATCCTACAACACCTTGAATCTCCAAATGCTTACGCAAGGGTCCTCTTTGTAGACTTCAGTTCAGTATTCAATACCATCATTCCAGACACTCTTCTAAGTAAATTAAACCAACTGGCGGTATCTGAACACATTTGTAAGTGGATCATAAGCTTCCTAACAGACAGGAAGCAGCAGGTGAAACCAGGCGGAATCACATCCGATACCTGTACAATCACCACAGGGCCCCCCAAGGCTGTGTGCTTTCCCCACTTCTCTTCTCCCTATTGAGATGCAATGACTGCATCTCAGATGATCCATCTGTTAAAATACTGAAGTTTGCTGATGACACAACGGTGATTGGTCTCATTCGAGACAACGACGAATCTGCATACAGACAGGAGGTTGTACAACTCGCCTCATGGTGTAACCAGAACAATCTGGAACTGAACACACTCAAAACCATAGACATGGTGGTTGACTTTAGAAGAAACCCTCCCATACTACCACCTCTTACAATACTAGACAACACAATATCAACAATAGAGACCTTCAAATTTCTAAGTTCTACTATATCACATGACCTAAAATGGACACCTAACATCAAAAACGTCATCAAAAAAGCACAACAAAGAATGTTCTTTCTGCTCCAACTCAGAAAGCTCAAACTGCCCAAGGAGCTGCTGATCCAGTTCTACAGAGGAATGACTGAGTCTGTCAGCTGCACCTCTATAACTGTCTGGTTTGGTTCTGCAACCCAACAGGACAGACACGGACTCCAGAGGACTGCAGAAAAAACAATTACTACCCACCTGCCTTCAGCTGAGGACCTATATATTGCACGAGTCAAAAAGAGGGCTGTGAAAATATCTACAGACCCCTCACATCCCGGACATAAACTGTTTCAACTCCTTCCCTCAAAACGACTCTGTAGAGCACCAGAACTAGACACTAGAAGAGTTTTTTCCCAAATGCCATCACTTCGCTAAACAAATAATTCCCTCAACCCTGTTCAACTATTACAAAGTCTGTACTACTATTACTGTTAATCTTCTCATCACTCCTTATCACCCATTCCCCCACACTTGTGACTGTATGACTAGAACTTTGTTGCTTGTATCCTTATGATTTGTATCGACTGTTTCCTAGTATGATTTGATTGCTGATTGTACCCTATGACTATCATTAAATGTTGTACATTATGATTCTTGATTCTTAACAAATGTATCTTTTATGTATACTGAGAGTATTTACACCAAGACAAATTGTGTCCAATCATGCTTGGCCAATAAATTATTCTATCTATCTGTCTATCTATCTATCTATCTATCTATCTATCTATCTATCTATCTATCTATCTATCTATCTATCTACCTATCTATCTATCTATCTATCCTCAAGTCTAATACTGCAAACAATCCCAATTACAAATAAACTAAAATAAAGACATTTTTGGATACACACCTTACAATTATTTCTAGCATATCCACAAGACTGCACAAATGTCATGTTTCAAATAACTGGGTGGGGAATTTAAGACCTCAGATAGACTAAGATGGACAGATCATATGATGCCTTGACTGCTCAAAAGAACTCAGTGGCCATCTTGCAATTCTACTGGACAAGGACACGGGACAGTATTTTTCAGCCATCTGTTAATTATTACAAGCAAAATCAACAGCCCAACTCATGTATGGAGAACAGTTTGGACCATTTCGTAAGTTTTGGAAAGTTTGTTGAAATTCCTGTGTTTCATATTTCTACATTTTTTCTGGTTGTAAACAGTTCCTTTGTATTCAGATCTGACCTCAGAATGAGAATTTAGCACTTGGGGATGAAGATGCAGACCAACAGACCAGCACTGGAGGCCAGGATGGAGAAGGCCTGCCTTTTTAACATTTCTCAAAATATTTCATACTTCTAGGAGAGGGGGGGGGGGCTAACTTTCTACGGGGGGGGGGGGGATGGTAGAGACCATTGAAACAGCTTGCACAACACACACACCCCAGAATACTAAGAATAGGTGAGCAACCATAACTCCTTTGCTGGGAGATGCCTCCAAGTCCCCTTGAGTGGGCAGTGGATTGTTGTACCTGGAGTCCAGTCCTTCTGCCGATCGCCTTGGTTTTCTCTAACCCTCAAATTAGCTGACGTGTGATAGGACCTCAACTTACTTGTGATGTTTGCTCACCATGTTTTGATTTAAACTTGTGGGATTTAGGGTCAGTAACTATACAGGATGTGGATGAAATCTCTGCTGAACTTTCAATCCAGATGAAAGCAATCTGCTGTAGAAAGGTTCAAAGGAGGAAAAAGTTTTGATAAAACTGTCATGAATGTGTGTGTTTCTGCACTTACTTAGCGAAGAGGTGGCCAGTCTTGTATGTGAGTGTGCTACTTGTCATGGAATGAGTCTCTTTTCTGGGGACCTTTGCAGCCTCCTTGGCTTCTCCACCTCAGCCGTGAGGTTTCTAAGGAGGCTTCAGGATAACATCAAACAACCATAGCATGATCTCCTACTACACTTTCATGAATGCAGGCAATAAATCATTTGAATAAGGAGAATCCAAAAGTAATCCAGGGAAAAAAAGTAGGAAAACCGGAATCCCCATCCGAAAAGGCAAAAAAATTGGGGGAAAATCATTTAGTTTCTCTGGTTACAAATGTGAGAATTCTGGAAGGTGAAGCCCACAAGTCTTAAAGCTGTCAGACCCACGATATAAACGGATGTTGGTGCTTTCAGCGCTCCTTGCTATGCTTCCTTCCTCATCAATGCCTCATTTCTGTTAGAGATATCAGTTGCAAGGATCCAGAACAAATGACATGACATTTGTATGTTCCCAAATACCCAACTTCTGTATTATATTATTGTAATGTCTTTTATTAAATGCATTCATTATTCCAACAGGATGCCTTAAGCCTACCAGTGTTATAATAGTCAACATTTTTCAAGTGCTGTGTTTTCATGGGACTTAATTGTCAGATAAGTTTAGGTAAGCAATTGTAAGATAAATTTGGGCTGCCACAAAGAAGAGGGGGTGGGTGTCAACCTATTTCCCAAAGTACCAGAAGGCAAGAGAAGAACCAATGAATGGAAACTAATCAAGGAGAGAAACAATTCTTAGAAAAATAGCAGCAGGCGCTCTGGACTGATGAGTCAAAATTTGAAATATTTGGCTATAGCAGGAGGCAGCTTGTTCTTTGGGCTGAAGAGCAATACAACAACAAGTGTCTGCAGGCAACAGTGAAACATGGTGGAGATTCCTTGCAATTTTGGGGCTGCATTTCTATAAATGGAGTTGGAGATTTCGTCTGGATCATGGTGTCCTCAATGCTGAGAAATACGGGCTACTGAGCAGCTGCTCCCTTCTGGAAGAAACTTATGACCGCAATCTGGTAAAACACTGGCCCTGACTATCCTATCCTATCCTATCCTATCCTATCCTATCCTATCCTATCCTATCCTATCCTATCCTATCCTATCCTACATTCTGTTCTCTCCTCGCCTTTCTCCTCCCCTCCCATTCCAAATTCTACTCTTAATTCCATTCCATTCCAAATCCCATTCTACATTTTATTAATTCCATTCTTAATTTATTCCATTCCATTCCAATTTCTATTCTTACTTCTGTTCTTACTTCTAGTCTTAATTTTATTCCATTCCACTTCAATTTCACTTCATTTCGTTTTTGTTAAACAAATTCACCTTTACCAGGTTCGTTTTTGGACCACTGAAACACTGATCTTTTTTTTAAAAATCAGTTTACTGGTGGAAGGATGAAATAATGAACTTTTTTTAAAAAAAGAAATTCTTAAACCAGAGGTCTCCAAACTTGGCAACTTTAAGACTCGTGGGCTTCAAATCCCAGCTATGCTGGCTGGAGAATTCTGGGAGTTGAAGTCCACAAGTCTTAAAGTTGCCAAGTTTGGGGACCCCTGCTTTAAACTGATGTTGCTTCTAACTCAAGTTAGAGGAAGAGCAACAGCAGAACGTGTGCTTTCTTATTTATCATCAACCCACCAGTTATGTGCCTGGTGGATCCAGGTGTGAAGGGGATTCCACCAAGGGGACTGATGGAAAAAGTCTTCATGGAAAAATTCCCAGGTGACGCTTTTTATGCCTTCTGGAGTGATATGATATTACTGACTTTCCCTTTTGGCTTTGTGTTTATCACACCCACTTTTGGAAGTTAAGGTTTAGGCCGCAAGCCTCAAAAATATTGTTTTCATCATCAAAAGTCAACATCTTACTTGAAGAAGGACTGAAAGAAGATAATGTGCTTAATTTTTACCTCTTGTCCAGCAGCTGAGCTACTTAGAATTTTTATTCTAATTCTTCTCATAATGGTTTCCTTTAATACATTTATTTCGTGATTATGAATATTATTAATGGAGAGTATCTGGAAATTGGCCATGAGAAAAGAGACTGAGGTCTATGCTTCAGCTGAGAGTTTTTTAGAGGCCAATAATAAAATAACCCATTAAGACCAATGGATGGTTCATAATGTATCTCATTAAAATAATGGCTATCTCTGAGAAGAACATAGGCAGGAAAATAAGGAGGAACATATGCTCAGAAAACTAATAGCTTTAGTTGACTGTTTTTTCAAGGATTCTTCATTTAACTCCAATCCTGGGTTCTGCCACTCCTATAATCTTGCTGGTTTTGCAGAGAGAAAGGGTGTGTCTTTAATAATTCTGCATGCAACTTTTGTCTGACTGTGTGACAGAAGATGGAAAGACACCCTCCAAATTTACTTCAGTTTTACAGAGAAGCTAGAAAGGGAATTGAAGTTGCCTTTGCTTGGCTATGAACACAGTGCTGGGCCAGATCCAGGATCCTACTCAATCATGACTCCCACGGGAAGCCAATCTCTTCAGGGTTAGTGCTCTGGATCTTAGTGACAAGAACAGCTAAGTTATAAAGGAAGAGTGCAGGATCTCCATCCTATCTTCTACTGTCCCTCTGCCTGCTCTCTCTCTCTAAGACTGTTACTCAGCCTCATCCACTTTAAGATGGGTGGACTTCAACTCCCAGAATGGCTGGCTGGGGAATTCTGAGAATTGAAGTCCACCCATCATAAAGTTTCTGAGGTTGAGAAACACCCCTCTAAGACGGGGGTGTCAAACTCAGGGCCCGTGGGCCGGATCCAGCCCATGGGGGTGCTTAGATCTGGCCCACAGGCCTTGCCTGGAAACAGCAAAGGAGCGGCCCAAGGTACCTCTGCAGTGAAAATGGAGAGCGGCCTTCTCTAGCTCCGTTTTGCTGGCAGGGGGCTATCAAAAGAAACTAAAAACAAAACAAAATGAGAAATGTTTCCCCTTTTGCATTTGAGTGTGCAAGAAGGGATAGGAAAGGAGAAAGGGAAAGAGGAAAGACAAAGAAAAAGAAAGAAAGATGGGAAGAGAACAAGGAAGGAAAATAAGGAAAGAGGAGAAGGAAGAAGAAAGGGGAAGGAAGGAAGGAAGGAAGGAAGGAAGGAAGGAAGGAAGGAAGGAAGGAAGGAAGGAAGGAAGGAGATTATAATGAGAGTGAGGGAGGGTCTCAGGAAAGTCCTGCCTTAGCACTTGCCCCCAACACGAGTCCTGTGTCATGCCCACCATGGCTATGCCCCCGGACCTCTGAGGTCAAAGACACCCCTTATGCGGCCTCAGTTCAATTAAGTTTGACACCCCTGCTCTAAGAGATTTCTTCAAAGGGACTTCAGACACTGTCCTGGAAAGATGTAATTAATAGCTGCCAGGCTTTGCTCATTCCTGAAATGCATGTCTTGTAAATAAATCTTTCAGCTCTAGTTGCAGAACCTCCTTCACTCATCCATGCTCAGATCAGATTCCTCCTCTCCGAAATCCTCACCTGCCCAGCCTAAATGCTTCATTTCCAGTGCATTTTTCAGCTGGAAGAATGAAACCTGGAGAAAGTGCGGGCATCCTTTTGTTTGAAAACCAGAAGAATGCTAGTGCCACACTAAGAGCTATTATATAAACAGCAGTATGCATAAAATAATGTCAGCATCCATTTGAAGAGTATTTCAAGAATTTGTTCCCATTAATAAATGTAGGTGGGAAGAAGGCAGCACAACGGTTCATCCTTATCCTCACTTCAAAGCGATAGCAAATTCCCAAGTTAAAAAACTTAGCAAACTTCAGGGAAAAAAACAGAGACAAAATTGCCCATATATTTTTCTGCGACATGTCTACAACCTTATTTTATGCAGTCATAAAACGAGTACATTTACACAAGCATAATAGCCTATTTGGATGGAATGGGCTTTAGTAGATCCATCGTCTTCCCTATTTGTCTAATAAATTGGGGCTTTAATGCATCATAACTGCTTGGATATGTGCAGGGATTCAGCCTCCGGAGGTGACGGAGCCAGAGAAGCTGGGTGGACCTGGTTCGAAAAACAGCAAGAAAGAAATTTAATCGGAGATGGGGCAAAACAAAGTGGTCGATCTGATTGTGTTGGTGCTGCCAAGGGGCGGAGAGGGATGGTGTTATGATTGTTACGTTGTGGTTTTTAATGAGGTAAGCTGATCGGAGTCACCTGTGTGTGAGTTGAGTGCACATATAAATTTGTTTAAGAAATAAACACATAAAAATCCAGCCATCATCAGTGGTTGACAGGAGACAGAAACAGCAGAGGGGTCCTTCTTTTTCTTTTTTTCAGAAAGTTTTCCATCTGCATGAAACCTAAACTTTAGAAGATGTGACTGCTTGCCATTGACTGATTCCCCATCTATACTGGGTCTTCTGTATTTGTAATATTGTACTTGCTGCCTTTTGAATATTTGCCATTTCGGGTCAATCTTCAGCACTCTAAGGCGCTCCCAGCAATACATGAAAAAGCAGGAGGGACGTTTCGGACACACAGAAGCTCAGTGGTCATTTCTCTGGGGATCCAGAATGAAACCTCTTCTGGCAGGCAAATCCCTAAAGGCACAAGTTCTTACAAAGTTTGCATTTGTAGCCTGCAGAATTCATGCTTTGCTAACATCAGAGGCAATTAATTTGGGACTGATTACTGTTCGTGGTTGCATTGTCCTTGTCTGCTTTGGTATGTCTGTAACTTGTATTACATTCCTTCAGATAGAAAGACATAAAGACAAGTAAATAACACATTCCTGTTGTTATTTCTTTCATCTCTGCCTCATACCAGATGTTCCTGCTGCGAAGTATATGTGTAAAGGACATGATCATCAGGATACAGAAAAGCAATTTCCAGGATTCTTCAGGCTCTGTATTTTAATGTCTAGTATGTAGGGATTGCCTCTCCTAACTCAAGAAAGTGAAGACTCTTGAAACTGAGTATTTCAAAAGGAACCTTTTATTGAGCAGAAGTGAAAGGAAGTCATTCAAAACGAAGTCTGAATCCCTTTAGGCAAGACATTTAGAATTAAGGCAGTAGAGGCCCTTCCCTCCAGCCAGATGCGGATTCAGCCAATCCACAGGTGTGAAGATGTTATTTTACCTGTGGCTCTGAGAAACAGGTAAGCAGGCATTCTCGTGGCCACCTTCTGCTGGCTTTCAAAGTGAAACAACCCACACAGTCCTCCCCTCTATTATATTCCCCAAGAAGTGAGAAAATCTCAGTGCCAGGATACAAGTTATAAAATAGCAGTTATCACAGGCAATAGTAATGAATCAAAATCAAGCCCCCACCCTTCTCCCAATTGAATGGCAGTATCACTTTTATGGATCTGACAAATCACAGATAAAGGAAAAGCAGTTATTTCCTCTGACCATGGATCTTGTAAGAGTTTTCTAGGCTTGGCAAGACACATACTAGGTTAAACTAATGAGTCCTTTTTAAGAACAAAGAGTATGCGGTGTTCCCTTTTGTTTTATATTAACAGATTAACAGAGTTGGAAGGGACTTTGTAGGTCATCTAGCCCAATCCTCCACCCAAGCAGGAGACCCTAACCATTTCTGAGAGATGGCAGTCCAGTCTTTTCTTGAAAGCCTCCAGGGATGAAGCTCCCACAACTTCCGAAGGCAACTTCTGTTCCATCGGCTGATTGTTCTCACTGTCAGAAAATTTCTTCTTATTTCCAGGCTGAATCTCTCCTTGGTCAGCTTCCATCCTTTGTTCCTTGTCTGGCCTTTGGGTGCCTTAGAAAATAGCTTGACCCCCTCCTCCTCTCTGTGGCAGCCCCTCAAATATTGGAAGACTGCTATCCTTCTCTTCACTAGACTAGCCAGGCCCAGTTCCTGCAACCGTTCTTCATATGTTTGAGCCTCCAGTCCCCTAATCTTTTTTGTTGCTATTCTCTGCACTCTTTCCAGAGTTTTAATATCTTTTTTTATAGTGTGGTGACCAAAACTGGATGCAGTATTCTAGGTGTATGCCTCAATAATCAGGAACATTGATCTCAGAGAGAGCCAGGACTGCAAAGAGGATGTTGGAGCGAATACAGTCTATGATTAGATTAATGAAATGGATGGAGGGCGAGAATACTAAAAGGAATCATTTAGTTAGCCCCAAGAACTCTAGATATGGCCCCAAGGAGACTCAGCCGTACGTAACTCCATCTATTCAGCCATGTTATGAGCCCACCAATCTCTACCTCTCAGAAAAATTGAAGCATCTAAAAAAGCCCAGGGTTCATTTTAAATTATGCTGCTGGAGCTACAAATACATGCAGGGCTGACTGCAGAATATGATTTTAAAAATAGTCAAGAGGTCAGCCACATTAGGGTGATTACAAGATGCAGGAAAGATATGAAATGTCTCTAACAGGGGTGGGATTCGCTGTCTGGTTCCTGGTGGGTGGGGCCATGGTGGGCGTGGCTGACCAGATCTTTCTGTTTCCGGCTTCCTGTGGGCCTCCAGAGCCCAGGGAGGCTGTTCTCGCCCTCCCAAGGGTCCAGAGGCCTCAGGAGCAGAGGTGCTATTCAACCGGTTCACACCTATTCGGGCAAACCAGTAGTGGTTACTTGGCATGGGTCGCCGAACCGGTGGCAATCCCTGGCTGGCCACGCCCCCAACCCGGTCACTCACTTGTGACCGCTCTCCTAGCTTTCCGTTCCCCACGTCCTCTTTCTCCCCGGGGAAAAGGAAGAAAGGCATGGATGCTGCAAGTATCGCTTTCCCCTTGTGAGTTAAAGTGCTGGAGTGAGAAGGAGTGCGGTCTGACAGAGGCGGTGGCGGTGAATCGAGTCTTGGAGCACTTTTGCAACGTAAAAGAAATGCATTTTGGAAGCAGGTCCTTTGAAAACTTCTCCAAGGATTTCCCCATGGACGCTGCAAGTATCGCTTTCCCCGTGTGAGTTAAAGTGCTGGAGTGAGAAAGAGTGCGGTCTGACAGAGGGGGTGGGAGTGAATCAGGCCTTGGAAAAATTTAAAGGAGCTGCTTCCAAAATGCTTGTCTGTTAAGTGCTCTGTTTTTCTCTCTCTCTCTCTCTCTCTGTGTGTGTGTGTGTGTGTGTGTGTATGTAAGAGAGAGAGAGAAAGAAAGAAAGAAAGAAAGAAAGAAAGAAAGAAAGAAAGAAAGA
>NW_020769328.1:14595259-14610167 GCF_900518735.1 Pseudonaja textilis | reverse complement strand
AGAAAGAAAGAAAGAAAGAAAGAAAGAAAGAAAGAAAGAAAGAAAGAAAGAAAGAAAGAAAGAGGAAGGTAGAGAAAGAAACAAAAAAAATAGGAAGAGAGAAACTCCTCGGAGGGGCAGGGCCAGGCGGTCGGTTGAAATACTGGTTTGGTGAACCAACTATTAACTTTAACATCTGGTTCGCCTGAACTGCTCCGAACCAGTAGAATCCCACCCCGGTCTCTAAAAGTCCTTTCATTGCAAAAGTTGAGAATCGATACCCAGCCCTCTTAGGCTGCTTACAAATATGATTTGCACAAGCAGCAACAGAAAACAAATGAGAAATAACCCTCTGCCAGGGATCTGTTGTAAACTTTCCCTTGCTTTCTCACAAAACCTGCCAAATGCCACCAAGGGGCCCTGTGAATTTTTCAAGAACAGAATCCAGCTTGTTCAGGTCATCTATCTAATCCTGGAACCAGCCCTGCTCCTTTCAAAGTAGTTAGGATAGTTTTAAGAACCTCAGGCTTTCTCAAGTGGAGTGTAAGATGAAAGAGACTCTTCCCATAAATCTGCAGCTGGAACATTCTGGGTTTCAATTTCTGCTTTTTATTACTGAGTGCTGTTAGTCTCAGATTATATAGAGTGCAGGCACTCCATTTATTGGGGGAGAGCTTTGAAAGAGATAGTCTAATTTTAAGAAAAGCTCACAGAGGAGCCAACTGAACTATTGAATGGATTTCCTGGTGGAAAAAGGAAAGATTAAGCCAAGGTGTTTGTTTCTGGTTGAAATTTTCTTTGAAGCAGTATAAATGGCTCAACGCATCTCTCCCTGACTCCATTACCACAGTAAGAGACTATCATGTTTACTGATCAGATCATGAAATCCGTAGAGGAGGTGGTGTTGCTATCTTCTATAAAAAGTCCCTACATCTAAAAAACATTCAAGTTACCCAGGAGCTTGCTCTTCCTGAGACCATCATCTGTGAATTGTCCTTAAATATCACATTTCGGTTCTTACTATGATACAGAGCCTCTGATTATGACATCGAACATACAAACAAGCTAAATACACTACTAACATGGGCAGCATCCTGCTCACACGCTTTTATCTTTCTTGGTGACTTCAATCTACCTCATATTAACGACCCAAATGAATGTAAAACGGAACCCATACATGCAACCTTCTACAATGCTGCAACAAATCTGGGACTGGAACAACTAGTAACCAACAATACGAGACTTAACAACTGCTCAATCTCATCTTCTGCAATAGTTTGAACTCAATTTATGGAATACAAATTAAAGAACCCTTTTTGAACAGTAACCACAACATGATTGACTTTTGTCTCAACATACGTCCACACAAAAATCTCACAATCACAGGATCCCAATTATAACTTCAAAAAAGGCAACTATGATCTTATAGACAACGATCTCTCATCCCTTGATTGGCAATTTCTATTGACTGGATGCAATACTGTTGAAGACCAGTACAACATATTTTTACTTGAAATCAAAAGAGTCATCAAACTATATGAACCAGTAACAACTCCAAAAACCAGAAAAACAAATTACCCATAACAATAAGGAAGCTTCAATCCCAAAAGAGATCACTTTGGGGGAAAAACAAATCTGGTCATGTTGCCAACTTCAAAAGCCGATACAAAAATTTATGCCCCCAGATAAAGACTGAATGCACTAATTAGCACACTAAACAAGAGGAAAACCTTCTATGCACCAATTCCACCCGCGCTTTCTGTGATCATATTAAGAGCTACTGCGTTCTCTTCGCTGATGATGTAAAGCTATTCAACACCACAGACAATACAGTTACCCTTCAAAAAGACCTTGACTATGTATCAGAATGGTCAAACAAATGGCAACTTCAAATCTCAACAAATAAATGCTCTGTTTTGCACATTGGCAAAAAAAATCAGAAAATAAAATACAAGCTAAATAATCAAGACCTTGTTGAGGATCCAAACTCTGTCAAGGACCTTGGACAACTCATCTCTAATGATCTAAGTGCTAGAGCCCACTGTAACTACATAGCCAAAAAGGCATTAAGAGTTGTTAATCTAATCCTACGTAGCATCTTCTCTGGTAATATTACACTACTAAGTAGAGCATACAAAACATTTGTTAGACCAATACTTGAATACAGTTCATCAGTCTGGAACCCGCATTACGTATCTGATATTAATACAGTTGAGAAAGTCCAGAAATACTTCACAAGAAGAGTTCTCCACTCCTGTACTCTTTGCAGAATACTTTATGCTACCAGACTCGAAATTTTAGACCTAGACAACCTAGAACTACACTGCCTTTGGTCCAATCTAAGTATAGTACATAAAATTATATATTGCAATGTCCTACCTGTCAATGAATATTTTAGCTTCAACCATAACAACACAAGAGCACACAACAGATACAAACTTAAGGTTAACTGCACCAAACTTGATTGCAGGAAATACGACTTCAGCAACAGAGTGGTCAATGTCTGGAATACTCTACCTGACTCTGTGGTTTCTTCCCCAAACCCCAAAAACTTTAACCTTAGACTGTCTACTATTGACCTCACCTCTTTCCTAAGAGGTCTGTAGGGGGCGTGCATAAGCGCACCAATGTGCCTACCGTCCCTGTCCTATTGTTTTTTTTTCTTATATGTATCCATTTCATATATTCAAAACTATGTTTATACTTATACCTGCTAACTTATAATTGCTTGACAAAACAAAATAAATAAATAAATAAAATAAAACCAATGTTTCTCAACATCAACAATCTTAAAATGTATGGACTTTTACTCCCAGAATTCTGGCATATCCACACAATTCAAAAATGTTAAGGTTGAAAAACACTGTGTATATACCGTGTTTCTCCAACAATACGGCCTCCCCCAATAGGAAGTCCCAGCATGTTTTATCAACATAAAATCAAATTAAGCCCCTCCCCCAAATTAAGGCCTATATTAAACATGCAAAATGGGGGGGGGGGGAATGGCAGGGGGGCTTGTTGTTAGGAAGTACTTTTGTTGCATCCCCAGGTGCTGCCTGCGTTGACTTTAGCGTTGGTGGGGCACTTCGTATCAGGAGACTTTCCACCGTTGCTTTCCCTTCTCCCAGTGCTGCCGTGGCGTTTAGAGCAATGGTGTGGCATTTGGCGCAGCGCTTAAGATGAAACTGTATGACTATCCAATGGTATGCTTATTAACAGTTAAGTAATAATGAAGAAGGGAAGGAAACATTTCAATTGTTCTCAAAGATTGATAGATATTGAAAAGATATATATATATATATATATCTATCTATCTATCTATCTATCTTTGGTTGTTCGGGTTTTCTCCCGCGTAAGATTCGAAGTATCTAGGCAACGTTTCGATGAAGTCTCATTCATCATCTTCAGGCTTCTGTCTTCGGCTCTGTGCCTAGATACTTCGAATCTTACGCGGGAGAAAACCCGAACAACCAAAGATCCACATACAAATACCCGCAAGAACCTCAGAAAAAACACACACATATATATATTGTTTTTGCTATGTTTTTAGAATTTTTCTTTTTACATTTTCAAGGGGAAGTACCAAGCAGAGTCTGAATGATGAGATCTACATGATATAAAATAGATATTAGAAATTTGAATGTTATAATTTTAGAATGCACAAATTCAATGTTTAATGAGATTTCATCTGATAATAACAATAAGATTTAAAGGTGTTGCACTTCGATTGGCAATCACAGGGGGAATTTTGCTTCTTAAGAATGTTGGAAGAGAACATATGAAATTGTAAACAAGACAGACGAAAGTTTAAGTACAATGGGGATTTCTGGTCTGCAGTGCTTCGGAGCAGGCATTAATCTGCGACTGTACGCGGTTTCTGCCTGTGTTCACTGCCCGAGTGTCCCGAGCCATCCGGCTTCGGGGCTAAGCCACCTCCGTAGAAGGTGGCGAAGATAGGGGGGCTCTGGCAGGGTCGAGAGACATTGCACCTCTCTTCCCTAGCCGGCTAAACCCCCTTTTCCAAAGGCAGCTGAGCGGCGGTCAGCAATGGCCGCCACATAGAAGAGCTCAGCCGAAAAAAGAAAGTGCAGGAGGAGCTGTGAAAAATGAAAGTGATCTTTGCTGACCGGGACAAAGTAACAGTGAAAGTACTCTGGAATTTAAAATTTACTAAAGATACATCGTTCCCAGACGGTGCTAAGTGGCGAATGGAAATTAAACGGAAAACGTTTTTTCTTTTCACTCTCCTTCCAAATGTAACAGCGATAGAACTTTATGAGAAATCGGAAAACCCTCATTGGAGGTATGCTAAATGCTAAAGGCTAAATGCTAATGCTAAAGGGATATGGATTTCTGAATATTTAAAGAAAAATCTTGTTTGCTGTAAGTGGGAAGGGAGAGGAAAAAAATTGGGGTAGAATTTGAAAACAAGGAGGAGACTGCCTAAAGAGCTATTTGAACATTAATAAGACTTCAAAAAGATATATCTTAATTGGAACTTTGTGATTAAACAGCAACCCCAGAAAAGGAAATGGAAGAAAGAAAAAAGTGCTAAAAGAAATAGTTTATTTGGATTGTTTGGTGACTTTGGAACCTTTGGGAATTATTCTTGATTAAAAGCGTTTGGGTGGTTGTTTTGGAAAAAATTTTTCTCTTTATAATGGCATTGTTTGTGGATGAATTAAAAATTGAATATCAAAAATATAAAAAAGAAGAACAAGAATGGAAAGATACTTTGGGCACTCTTTTTCAATTTCTAGAAATGGCGGTATGTACTTATGGAGAATTGATTGCGCAGCAGGACGATTGGGATAAAGAAGAAGCCATCTTTGATGAACAAGTGATTCTATTTGGGGAGGAGGAGAAAGAGGAAAAGAAAAAGGGGACTTTAAGACTTGAAAAAACCACCAAAAAAGATAAAAATGAGTTGAAAGGTGGATGGGGAAAGAGTTAAAGGCGTCATACTCCAATCAGTGTACAGGAGAAGTTTTGTTTAAAGAGAAAAGATGAATGGATAGCTGGAAATAGAACAAAGAATGACAAGTATTATGATTTGAACTGAGATGAGATAAATAAAATAAAACTAAGAAAGTTAAAAGAGGGAAGAAGCTATATAGAAAATTGAAAATGGTAATAAGATATGGAATGGTATATAAAATGAATATGATTTTTGAATTTGTGTCCGTACAAAGAGTTTTAACCCGGGATCAAGCAACTTTCAGAAAAGATGTTTTATGTTTTATGTTTTGTTTGTGTATTGTCCTTGGGAAGCAATTAATTTTTTTTTTTAGTAAGAAATATAATTTGAATAATAGAATGAAAGGGAGAAACAATGAGAAGTTGGGATAAGATATGAGGTTGAGCAAATAATGTAAATATATATATTAAATTGTGTTTGTATGTGATAATTTGGATTTATTTTGTTTTTAAATAAGAGGTTCTATTGGTCTTTCCAGAAAAGATCCTTTATGTTATTATATTCTATGCTTTGTTTGTTTGTGTATTGTTTTGTAAAAACTAATAAAATTTGTTTTTTTAAAAAAAGAAAGTATAAGTACAATGAATAAAAAGATATAGAAATTTAGGTAAAAGAAATACAATTAAATAAGAAGAAAATGAGATAACCATAAAAGAAAATTAAGAGAAGTAAAAGGAGAAATAGTGAGAAGATGGAAAAAGAGTAATAAGATATGAAGTTAAATATATAAGATGAATATGCATATGAAATTGTGTCTGTATGGAAATGTGATAACCCGGAACCATGCTGTACTCAAATAAGATGTTTTATTTGCTTTATTAAAACTCAATAAAACTTTATTTAAAAAAAAAACCAACACCCAACTCTTGGAAAACAAAATAAAACAGTAGCATCGGGCTATATAGAATATGTGGGGTTTTTTTTAATCGCAGATCAAATGCCCATATTACAAAACCAGAAAAAATGAAATTGTGTACCTGAGGAAACCTGAAGTGCTCGCCCATTTGCGTGTCTCAACTGGAAAAATCTGTCTTCTTCTTGCATTTGTTCTGGCTGGAGGGTCCTTCCATCCGTTCTCCAAGTAGATGAAACAGGGCAGAAGATGCTGAAGAGGCCATTTTGACTCAGGTTGGAAAAAAGAAGAAATTGCTATTTGGCTGTTCCCTCTTGAGCAAAAAAGCATTTCACACAAGAATGCAATTTTCTGTGGAGGGTAAAATAGAACACAAGAACAGAAAGTCCAATATTTTTAAAAGCTTTTAAATAGCCTCTTGAAGGAACCGAGCAGGAGAAATGGAATCCTTTCAGTACAATACTTAAAGTGTGCAGGAAACACAGAAAAAGAAAATGGTAATAAGACCTCACAAATGAGGGAGAGGGGAGGATCTATGGGAGGAAAAGTAATATTTAATAATGAATCCACTTTTCATTAGCCTGCCTGTTAACAGGAGAGATTCAGTTCTCCTTTGTTTGAAGGCACTTCATAGAGTTATTTTCCTAATCATCTGGACCCTAACCCTAACTCCTGTTCTTTGTGAAGACTGCTATCATGTCACCTCTGGTCCTTCTTTTCCAATTCCCGCAACTATTCTTCATACGTTTTTGTCTCCAGGCCCTTACTCATCTTAGTTGCTCTTCTTGTTTCAGTATGTGTTGGCAGAGAGACTGGCACTACTAACAAAATCCACAGGCAGTGCCGCTTCCCAAAATTTCCATTGGGATTTAACAACTGTAGAAGTTGCAACTCAACCCAGAGAAGTTGATGCTGTTAAACATGGACATTCATACATCTCTCCATTGAGTTGCTATTGTCCCCTTAAAATGCAAAAGACTTCCAGAATAATAACCAGAGGCGGTCTTCAGCAGGTTCTGACCAGTTCTGGAGAACTGGTAGCGTAAATTTTGAGTAGTTTGGAGAACTGGCAAATACCACCTCTGAGTGGAGAATTTACAGTATCCTTCATCTGCCACGCCCACCAAGCCACGCCTACAGAACCGGTAGTAAAAAAAAAATTGAATCCCACCACTGACATTAACATTTGTATGGAAAAGGAAGGAGGGAGGGAGGGAAGGATATAACTCCCCACATACACAATTCAGAACATGCTGAGTTTCCTGTGGCTGCTATTGGAATAACATTGCACTGTACTGTTCTAAGCTGTATTGTAATGTATTGTGTGGTTTTACTTCCATTTATGCAGTTAATTCATTGTTCAGACCAAAATGTTCTATTACATAGGTCACTGTTTCAGAGATTTTATAATAGAGGGCTGGCAATTTAAGCACATTTTATCTAATTATATAAAGGAATATGGTTGAAAAATCCTGAGAAGGGGTAATGTTTTCTCAGAATTTCTAATTCTACAACTACATTTACTCTTCAAGTAAGGAAATAAACACCATTTAGATAATTTGGATGTTTGTTCCCTGAAATGTTTAATTAGAAAAAATTGAAGTTGGAGAACAGGTTTAAATGGTATCTGAATTATTACTATAATTCACATTATGATGGAATAAGGCTGGTACTCCACCGGGCCTACTCATTGCTCTCCAAAGGTACAAATGGTTGTCCAATTCTGTAGTGGTAGAAAAACAGCTCTGTTCCCAGTAATTTGTTCTGGTGTCATCATTCAGTTTTGTGGTGTGTGTGCGTGTGGGGGAAGAGTATTCAATTAGAACTACCAGGTTTGGGCTGCAAAACCACAGGTTACCATAAGGGGACAACAAGGAGTTATGGAAATTGCTAGCTGTTCTGCCACCTAGTGTATTTCAGACTTTTCGATTTCGGGGAGTTCAACTCTGAGGGTTCTTGTTAAGCCTGTTAAGAATCATATACTTTTCCTGCTCCAAATGAGCGAAACGTCCCTCATATGTTTATCTTGATTGTTTGGTTTTAATTTCCAAAAAGTCTTTTCATTTGCAGACATTTGCTCCTGTCTTTCGCTGAAGTGTTTTCTATCTCAGCTGCCTACTTTAGAAAGATTTATTTAAGTCAGGATAAGGAAGTCAACAATCAATTGCACACAATGCAAGTTCTACTAATGGATCCCAGTATAACTTTTGTCCGTTATTGATTAAGTAGCAGAGGAGATAGATATTGATGGAGCCTTTTGGGCTGTAAATGCTAAAAGCAACAAGTGAAAGTAGTTGGTACTTGAAGATGGAAAAATTAGTGGCTACAGTTAAAAAAAAAACAGGCACGGAAGCATCTGCATGCATGCACTCAGCTCAAAATGCACCAGTTTTATAAATCCTACACAGGGTTCAGTGACCTCAGCTGATAGTATTATGCATGTGTTTTCCTCTTCGACAAATCTAGATGAAGGGCTTATGCTGAGGCTGGGAAGAAAGATCTTGTGCATCGATAGGAATCTGTGGAAAGTAGACAGGATGTTCTGTTATTAGCTCTGTCACTTGTAGATTAGAAACCCAAATATCTAGTGAGGAGATGTGATGAAGGCAACATCACAAAGACATGTTCTGAAGGCATGTTTATGACTTGGTCTGGTGCCATGGGGAAATACCTTATGTTGGTGGTGAGAGGGTAAATGTTAGAGTCCTTCCTAGGGATGAGAGAGAATGACTGGCCACCCAACTGACGTTGTGACAAAGGGAGGACTAGAACTCACAGCCTCCAGGTTTCTAGCCCTTAACTATTATATCCAACTGTCTTCAGCAGAACCACAGGAGCAAAGTTCCAAAGAGATCTTCAGAAGGCTGCACGTTCTTCCTGCCAAGTTAGCATGTTCATGGCCCCCACTAGCACCGGCCACTGAACACCTGAAATTATAGTAGGGTTTTTCAACCTCCACAGCTTAAAGATGTGTGAACTTCAGTTCCCAGAGTTCCTCAGCCAACCATGCAGGTAGGGAATCCTGTGAATTTAAAGCCCACTCGTCTTAATCCTGTTAAGGTTAGGAGCACTGCCTTAGAGAGGAACCAGGCAGAGGGATAGATGAAAATGAGATATGTTATATCGCAGGAATGAGACTCAGGACACCAGCATGATTCCAATCTGTTTTACTTCTGCATAGAACTGAGCTCCGAAGAAACTGCGGCAGCCCTTGTTATAGTTGGGCTGCTCACGGTTGTGGCCAGTGACGGACCTTCAAAATTCCGCCCGCCACAGACCGACTAATTGCAGGTAAGTATGCTAATACATAACACCCCTCCCCACCTGGTCTGGTCCAACCAATCTGAATCTTGCCCTACAGTATGTAATCATGTAGGTAGGCGGGGCTTTTATGGTTCAACTGGACCTGCGCAACTCAGTCACGGGTTGGCCTCTGGACTGTTTGGACGGATCTGTTGTTCCTTCTGTCCATTTTCTTGGAAGCTCTTGGAAGGTGGAGTCGGCCATGCCGCTCCCGCCAGGAGTTTCCTGGCTGGTTCAGTCGGCCCGGCCATTCCCACCACGGGCTGCTTTCCTATTATCTTTCTGGACCTGTTCCTGTCTCCCCAACCTGCCTTCTTCCCTGGCCTCAGGTACGTGTTTCTATTTCCCAACTGGGGCTAGTGTTAGTAGTGGTTGTTGTGTAGTTGTGAAGGTTTGTTCTGTTATTTCTCTTGTTCATGGAGGGTCTCCCCCTCCCTTCCTACTTGTGTTTTGTCTGTTTAAGGGGTCTCCCCTCTCTTTTCTGGTTGTGTTTTGCTTGCTTGAGGGGTCTCCCCCCTCCTCCATGGGTCTGTTTAGATTTCCCTTCGTGGCTCTAGTTCTGAGCTGATCTATGTGTCTCCTCCAATTCCTCCCATCCTCGGTGTCTACCCTGTATGAACAGGATCTGATTATCTGGGTCACTTTTGCTGGTATCCACAATGTTCCCCCATGAGATTTTTTGTGTATACTGGGTCCCCTGTTTGAAATGTGCAGCAATTACTGGAGGAGTCTGCTGTTTTTTCTGGGTTATATGTGGAGTGTAGTCTCTTTAGGTGTGATCTTAGTTTCCTTCCCACTAGTAACTCTGCTGGATTTTTATTTGTTGTGGCACTGGGTGTCATGTGCTGAATGCTTAGTAGCTTATCTATCTTTTCTTGTGTGTCCCCAGGCCCCAGCTTTTGTAACATTTCCTTCATGTAACATACCATGCATTCCACCCGTCCATTCGTGGCTGGGTGTCCTGGTGAGGTCAGTGCGTGCCTTATCCCATGTTGTGCTGAAAACTCCTCAAATGTTGTTGCTGTGAATTGTGGCCCATTGTCAGATACAATTAGATCTGGCAAGCCATGTGTTGCAAAAAGTTTCCTGAGCTGTCTAATGATGGCTTCTGTTGTGGTGGAGTGCATGATGCTTACCTCTAACCATTTGGAGTAAGCGTCTACGACTATTAAAAATGTATGTCCTTTGGTTGGGCCTGCAAAATCAATGTGTAGTCTTGACCATGGTCCCCTTGGTGTTTCCCATTCGTGTTTTGGTGCTGTGGGGGGTGTTGGCCTAGATTCCCGGCAGAGTTTACACATTGCCACCTAGTCCCCTATTTCCATATCCATCCCTGGCCACCATACATAACTTCTTGCCGGGAATTTCATTTTTACAATACCCGGGTGTCTGTCCCTCATGTAACAATTCAAGTATGCATTTCCTTAAAACGTCTGATATGACCACCTGATCCCCCCATAGTACACACCTCTTTAGCATTGAGAGTTCTGTTTGTCTATTCCAGAACGGTTTGGCAGTCTCGTCACTCTCAGTTTCTGGCCATCCTTTTCCTATCCAATTTAAAATCTTAGCCAGGGTTTTGTCTCCAGCTGTTTCCCTAGCAATGTCTGCTGCTGTCACGGGTAGGTTTTCTAATGTCTCTATTTGTAGTGTAGATGTGCTTGGTGCTGGGTTGTCTTCTACCTCAGGTAGAGGGCAACGGCTAAGCGCGTCAGCATGATTTATATCTTTTCCAGGTCGGTAGGTCAGTCTGTAGTTATAGCGAGCCAGGAATTCTGACCACCTTGTCATTCATGGTGACAATATATTAGGTGTAGCTTTGTTTTCTGTGATTATGCCCAGGAGTGGCTTGTGGTCTGTGATTAGCGTGAAGGTTCTCCTGTAGATATATTTGTGGAAAGGTTTAATTCCGGTGACAGCAGCCAATGCCTCTTGAAAAAGCACCTTTCGCTGAGCAAAGGCAAATTCAAGTCTCTCTCAAGTCTGGAAAGTATCAATTCACCATAAGTTAAGCCTCACTCCTAGCCTCCCAGCATGCTCTCCACTCTCTCTCCTATGAGAGCACCCTAACCTGTGGGAATTCCTGGTTTCATCCATCAAAATTCATATTGCCTGCCCATATTGACCCTCTACTGATATTCTCAAAGACAAGGGTAACAATGGCAGCTTGGCATCTGCAGGAGAGGCATCATAATGCCCTGTAGCTAAAAGCCAGAAATGTCTTGGCCACTTGGTAAATATGATGATACAAAGACAAGAGTATTTGACTCACCCTACTTACGTTAGCTACCTTCTCTTTCCACCCACATTCTAGAAGCAAGATGGGTGTGAGGTATTTTTTTTATTCCCACTCTTGAAATTCTCTTTCACCTGTTAGTCATGGGCTGGTTTTCTCTTATGAAACAAAAGAGGAGGTATTATGATGAGGACCAACAGAGGCAAAACCTCCTGGCCTCTGCGGTCGCTAATAGGACCCTGAAAAGGAACAGCTCTTAGTAGGTGACTAGCACACTTTGTGCCACCTCTGAATGAGACCCAAAGGTTTTGCAAGTAAAGAAGTATATGAAATTGAAAATGTTGGCTATGCTTCCCTATCTCCTACCCAATGGCAGGAGAGTGAAGAAGGGCTGACCACCGGGGTGTGAGTCGTCCCTGAGGATTTTCCTCACTCTTCTAAGGCAGTGAGCCCTAAGATGGTGAGCACAGCACAAAACATTGTGGGCCTAGCGAGGTCATCTAGTGGTATCAGGGAACATCCCACAATGTTTTGTGCTGTACTCACCACCCTCTGTAATGTCTTTCTATCTGTGGCTGTCAAGCCAGCGTACCACACCACAGAAGACGTTTTCTACTATGGACCGGTAAAAGGAGGTCATCAGTCATTGTTCCACTTTGTTCTTTCGCAAGACCCTAAGGAAATGGAGTCTCTGTTGGGCCTTTTTGGCCACCTGGGTTGTGTTGGTTTTCCAGGTGAGATCTTCACTGAGGTAGACTCCTAGGAATTTAAAGAAGGAAATTCTCGCCACACAGCCCCCCTCGATGTAAAGTGGGGCGGGTTCCTCTCTCTTCTTCCAGAAGTCTAACACCATCTCCTATGCCTTGCTGATGTTCAGGTTCAGGTTGTTTTCTAGGCACCATGAGGATAATTTTTGAACATCTCCCTTGTATGCTGTTTCATCTCCTCCTGTAATGAGACCCAAGACGATAGCATGTAACATCTGCAAACTTAATGATGACAGTGGATGGATCATAACATATGAATGTTAGGAATCCATATAATCTCTTTCCTGGTTGAACAGCGTAGGAAGATTCAGTTGAGGGGAAATCTCTGGCAGAGAAAGAGGCAAGGGCCACCTCCTTCCTACCTCTCTTCTCCTTTGTGGCCTTCAAGGATTCTTCCCCACCAGTAAGGAAGAACCCGAAGAACCCAAGGTCCCATCGCAGAGCCATGACTCACCGCCTTGTGATGTTCCAGGATTTATCTATTTATATCTAGCAGTTGTTCAGCAACCTCCTAGTACTCTGTGGTGATTATTCCAAGCAACTTGATAATGGCCATCCTTGACTGCGGAGAGCAGAACAAATCTGGCAATCACCACATATGGACAACATTTTTCTAGCCCTCCTGCTTACCTAACCTTGCAAGGCAACCCATCTTCTCATTTAACAGTTGGAGAGTTATGCTGAATCTCTGCACACTTTTATTTTTGCACCATGTTTTGTACCCCTCGATAAGGAAACATGATTCACCGAACAAGGTTCAAGCGAAAGACATTTCTGGCAAAGAGGTGTTGAAAAGGAAGAACAGGACATTACCTGCCTGGCTTTTCCCACTTCTACTTTATGGTTGACATTTGAGGGTTTGTTCCGGGGTTGTTCTGACACAAAAGACCAGTGGGTGAGGACTGCAGATGTGGCACTGACTGTTCTGCTTCAGGTCTTAAACTCACACACAGTTGCTAGGTGAAGAAAGCCATTTACTCAAGGCTGAGTAAAGAACTGCAGGCAAAGGAAAGAACGTAACTCAAAACAGAGCCTATGAGAAAGCAACTTGCCTGGGTAGCTTCATTGTGAGCAGGAGTGCAGAGAAGAGAAGTCGAATCCAATCTGAACAAAGGCCAGACTAACAAAGCTTCAGTCCAGAATTCATGAGAACTACATGCCAGCACTGGAGATCAGATGGTTGTTTCCAACAGAGACGTGGATCACGGCTGCCTCTTAAAACAGGCTGCAGGCAGCCAACTTGAATTAGGATTTCCCTTCTTGGAAAAGTGCCTCTTGCCTGTCTTTGTCCTAGTACCAATTTATAAAACCTTAGGAAAACCACACCTAGAATGCTGCATCCAGTTTTGGTTACCATATTATAAAAAAGATGCAGAGACTCCAAAAAGAGTGCAGAGAAGAGCAACAAAGATGATTAGTGGGTTGGAGGCTAAAACATACGAAGAACAGTTGCAGGAACTGGGATTGTCTAGTCTAGTGAAAAGAAGGACTGGGGGTGACATGATAGCAGCATTCCAGTATTTGAGGGTCTGTCACAAAGAAGAGGGGAGGGTCAACCTATTTTCCAAAGCAACAGAAGGCAAGATAAGAAGCAATGGATGGAAACTAATCAAGGAGAAAAGCAACCTAGAACTAAGGAGACATTTCCTAATTGTGAAAACAATAAACCAGCGGAACTGCTTGCCACCAGAAATTGTGGGTGTTTCATCACTGGAGCCTTTTAAGAAGAGACTGGACAGCCACTTGTCTGGAACGGTATAGGTTCTCCTGCTGGATCAGAGGATTGGACTATAAAGCCTCTAAAGTCCCTTCCGCCTCTGTTCTTCTGCTGTCATCACCAAACCTGAGGATCTGGGGACTTCGTCATCTGTCACTCACTTAAAGCTACAAAGGACAGCATGGATCAGGAAAGTTGTTGGGACTATAACTACCAAAATTCCCAGCTATCTTAGGAATTTGGGCAATGCAGTCCCAGCACCTCTGGAATACGTCGGGCTGGGGAAGGTTTAGAGGACAGACAATGAGAGTCTACCTGAGAGGAAGATGCAGCCTCCCGATGAAAGTTTCTTCAAGAAAGATCTTCAACTCATTCCCGGTGTGGAAAAAAGTAATACTTCTTTTGTACTCATCTGATAAATAAGGCTCCAATTTTCTCCAGCAGCTTTCTGTCCTGGTTCCATACAACACCAGTAAGCTATTTCAGGAAACTAACCTTTATGCTGGAGATCAAAGGTGGCATTCAGCCAATTCTGACCAGTTCTGGAGAACCAGGAGCGGAAATTTTGTGTAGTTTGGAGAACCAGCCAATCCCGCCTCTGACTGGCCCTGCCAACCCCAACTATTCTCTGCCTCCCATTGAGTCCCAGCTGATTGGCTGGGTCTTCTTTGGTTGCCCTGCACAGGAGAACGGAGCTGGAAAGCAGGTTAGTGGGTGGGGAGGGAAGGGGGATTTTGCAGTATCCTTCCCCTGCCACGCCCACCAAGCCACACCCCACCCACTAAGCCATGGCCACAGAACCGGTAGTAAAATCATGTTGAACACCACCGCTGGAGATGCGAATGAGAGGTGGAATTGCTTTTCTTTTACACTGAATTTCTATTTGAAGGCAAAGAACTCTTTCAATACTTCAAAAGCAGATTAAAACATCTAGAAATGACTATGAGAGGATAGCTGAGGAACCTGCAATATTTCATTTTTATTTTTCATTTTGTAAATTGATCTGAGATTTGCTGGTTCTGAATTATTGATGATCTCCCTCCCTCTCCCCTCCCTCTCTCCTTCTCTCTCTCTC
>NW_020769328.1:14509694-14595159 GCF_900518735.1 Pseudonaja textilis | reverse complement strand
CTCCTTCTCTCTCTCTCTCCCACTCCCCTCCCTCTCTCCTTCTCTCTCTCTCTCCCTCTCCCCCCTCCCTCCTTCTCTCTCTCTCCCCCTCTCCCCTCCCTCTCTCCTTCTCTCTCTCTCTCCCTCTCCCCCCTCCCTCCTTCTCTCTCTCTCCCCCTCTCCCCTCCCTCTCTCCTTCTCTCTCTCTCCCTCTCCCACCTCCATCCTTCTGTCTCTCTCTCTCCCTCCCTCCCTCTCCCCACCCCCTCTCCTTCTGTCTCTCTCTCTCTCCCTCTCCCCTCCCTCCTTCTTTCTCTCTCCCTCTCCCCTCCCTCTCTCCTTCTCTCTCTCTCTCCCTCGCTCTCTCCTTCTGTCTCTCTCTCTCTCCCTCCCTCTCCCCCCTCTCCCCCCTCCCTCCTTGTCTCTCTCTCCCCTCCCTCTCTCCTTCTGTCTTTCTCTCTCCCTCCCTCTCCCCCCTCCCTCCTTCTGTCTCTCTCTCTCCCCCTCCCCCCTCCTTCTCTCTCTCTCTCTCTCTCTCTCTCTCTCTCTCTCTCCCTAGGGGTAGATTCTGGCTTTTGAAAAATCTGGACCAAAGCTATGACCCAGCAGTAGACTGTTGGGATTTATGGTGGTCTTGGATTAAGTTCTTCCTGATTCCCAAATTGTTTGTAGGAAGGGAGGGGGGCCCTTTCTGGTGGACCACAAGGGGACCTGCAAGATCTTTGCCAACGGAAGGCTTAGGAGCAGCAGCCCCCCCCCCCCCGGCTCCCCCCTTAGATCCAACATTCTTTCTCAGGCATCTCTGTTGACCTCACCTGTTTCTGAGCCGAGCGTTCGTGCTGGTGTGACTTGCTGCATGTTGTGCACAAAGACCGCAAACAATTCCTCACCAGGGCTTGCATGCAAATGCTGGAAAGAGAGGAGGGGAAGCCAAGCCCTGAAGGAACTTTGCCTGCCAGATTGATGGAGAAGCAGCTCCCAGCAATAGCTCTGGAACGGCTTCCTTGCAACTAACTCTCGCTTCCTCTCTCTCTCTCTCTCTCTCTCCCTCTCCCTCCCCTTTGTATGCTGGGATTGGAAAGAAGTAGCAAATTATCCTGCTCCTGTTGCTCAGCGTCACATCCACACAGCTTCAAGTACACCTAAGGCAGAGTAGCCGTCCATCGTCCGGAGCAGCCTGGGGTCCCAGCTTGGGGACGTGGAAGGAGAAAACCAAGGACTTGCTTGCCTCTGAAGCCTCTTCTTCTTTCGTGGCTTTGATTGCTGGGAAAACTGACCAGACTGGAGAAACTGAAAGCAAACTCCACACTTTTGAAGACCTCTGGGGAGACAAGCAGCAGGCAAACCCAGTGGAAATAAAAAAACAGACAGTAACTCTAGGAACTTAAGAGGAAGGAAACAATCACCATTTCAGGATCTGAAAAATCTGGAGGAACGTTCAGATCAGGAGAGACACTAAAGGGAGGAGTTGGAAGACGGGGGCATCCCTCCAGGTGCCCTCGATTCTGGCGAGAAGAAAACTTCTCCTTTTCTGCTGCCTTCTCTTCTCCCAGCCATGAACAGGCACATGTGGTTCACTCCTCCCCACGTCTCCAAAGCTCTCCGTTGGGTGGGGAGATCCAACCGCACCAAGTCCACCCTCTTTCCCTTCCACAATCAATCCTCCTTCCACGAGGACCTGGAGGTGAAGCCCACAGGAGAGTTTGAGAGGGACACCAGTTACGAAGAGGAATCGCTGAGCCAAATGATGAAAGCTCTCCTGATTGTGGCTTATTCGGCCATTATTTGCATCTCGCTTTTTGGCAATGTTGCGGTGTGCCATGTGTTGATTAAGAACAAGAGGATGCACTCGGCCACCAGTCTTTTTATTATCAACGTGGCTGCAGCCGACATCCTGATCACCCTCCTGAACGTGCCTTTCACCCTGGTAAGCAACCCTGGTCCCATCGCTTTCTTAAAGAGGGCCCCCCCCATGCAGATTCCTCCCTTGTAAGGCTGGTCGATTGGGCCAGTTTGCTGGGGCTCAGTTCTAGAGAAAAGTTCTAGAGAAGTCCAATGGGTTTGGGGGTCCGTCCTTCCTTTTTGTCCAAGGATTTAAAGCCTGGGAAAAGTACACCAGCTCTGAAAAAATGTTTCGCTTGCCAAACTTCTTGCTAGAACAGGAGATTGTGAGAGCTGAAAAGATGTAACCTTGAGAAATTATTGAAGGGCCACCTTTTGGATTTGTCTTGTTTGGCTTTTTTCAATTCCGTGATTCAGCCCATCTTATTATACTCCCAAGCATACCGTTCAAAGAACAGAGGGGAGGAGAGTTTTTGAAGGTAAGTGTTCCTTCAAAGTTGAAGCTGTGATGCGGTTTCTTGAGGAGAATGATGGGGCTTAAGGTCCTTAAGGCGCTTGGAAGTCATTAGGCTGTGTGAGGCTGCTCCAGACATGTTCTTTGCAGACATTGTGCTATGCTGAAGCCATTCCAGAAACATTCCCCCCACCCCCCATGGAATTATCCTTCCAAACCCCACCATTAGAAACTCCCCATCAGCTTTGGATGCCAACTTGCTCCTTCCTTTGAGGGGTTTCTAGGGGTGGGATTCAACTGGTGTAATAGCCAGTACAGTGAGCGCACATTTTTGGTGAGCGCACACGTTTGGTGAGTGCACCCGAGCACTGCAAGTTGATGTGGCATCCTAAAGATGTGATGAGCCTTTTCTTCTAGATGTTTGAGTTTATTACTTGAATAGCTGTAACAACAGCCTTTGAAGTCTGGGTGGTTGAGTTCGCACCCAGCACCCAGGTGCACAAAACAACTTGCTCTGCTCACAGGCAATGCATTCTTCCCCAAGGTCTGAGCCACGCCACCTGTGATCAATCAGTGTTCAATAGTTCAATCAATTGATGAGTGGGTGGGTTTCTTTGAATCTGTTGCATTACAAGCTACCCATTTTAACAGAGTCCAGTTAATTCAGTGAGCAGTTGAGTTGAGATGTTCAGCTGCTCTCTCCCAGAGAGAGACCTCGGGGAGGCCAAACGGCTGACAGGGAGTGGGATTGTGGCTCTGTTGGCTGTGGAGGAAACTGGGGAAGGGCAAAGTCCGGCTGGGCTGAGCAGGGAGAGATAGAGCAAGAGAGAAGGAATTCAGAGGAAGACCCAGGCCCACCCCCTCTTCATCCTAGGGCATGCAGGGAGGAAAGGAGAAGGGAGCAATGTGAGTTGCATGGCTTACAGGGGAGGAAAGGGCCCTGAATCCCTTCATTAGCTGCAGCTGGGAACACAGTGTATAAAAACAGGCAAGCTGCATGCAGCGAGCTGTTGGGAGTAAATCGTGAATTTATTTGGTATCATCGAGGCTTATCTGTGTTCCTGGTTTTGTGTGGATTTTTATTTACAGTTTATATGTACTTTGTTTTCGGGCTGAATTTCCTCCACTTAAAGACTGTTCTTGGGAGAGTTTTTTCTCCAGCCGAAGGTAACCTGGACATTGGGGGCAAAGTTGGAAATATTAAAGGGGCTCTTCTTGCTTATCTGTGTTGTCTTTGTGCCACGCCCCTTTGGGTCATCACACTGCCACTTGCACAAATGGAGCTTCATCCGCGTCTGCTGCTTGCGCAGAACCATCCCCTCTCCTCCCCCCTACCACCGCCGTGCGCAAAACCGGGAAGGTTCTAGGGAATGGTGCTGTACCGTCAAGGGGAAGTGTGTTCACAGCCTGGCTTCTGCTGGAGGAGAGACATGGAACAAGCCCGAGTGGAGCCTGCCTTAGGCCTGATTCTAGCCCAACTTTCTCTTCCAGGTGCGATTTGTCAGCAGCACCTGGGTTTTTGGGAAACCGATGTGCCACATAAGTCACTTTGTCCAGCATTGCTCCATCCAGGCGTCTGCGCTGACCTTTGCCGCCATTGCTCTGCACCGCCGCCAGGTAAGGGCCTCTCTAGATTCTCTTCTGGGCACTATTTCAAAAACCTCTATTCTGTTTGATTCAATTCTCAAAATGCCTCACAATACAGGTAATCCTTGACTTACAACCATTCGTTCAGTGACCTTTCAAAGTTACAACAGCACTGAAAAAAAGTAACTGATGATCATTTGTCATACTTATGACCATGGCAGCCACCCTCTGGTCACGAGATCAAAGTTTGGACACTTGGCCATTGGCTCGTATTTATGACTATTGCCGTGTCCACGGGATCGATCCCCCTTTGCAACCTTCTGACAAGCAAAGTCAACGGAGAAGCCAGATTCATTTAACAAGCCTGCTACTAACTGAACAACTGCAGTGACTCACTTAACAACGGTGGCAAGAAAGGTCATAAAATGGGGCAAAATCCACTTAACACTTGCCTCATTTAGCAAAAGAAATCTGGGGCTCAATTATGATCATTAAGTTGAGGACTATCCTTTAAAAAAAATTTAAAGGGAAAATTTTTACTTCTCTGACTCATTGTAAGAAAAGAGGAGTGGTCTTGTACATTAAAGAAACCGTTCCAGCAAAACTGATTTATACTGATGAAGAGTATTAATGGTTGAAATAGTGGATAACAATACAAAAACACTTCTGGTTTCAATTTATGCCCCGAATGATAAACAAGAAGAATTTTATAAAAAGTTACATATGAAAACAATGGGACTGGACTATATTAACATGGTTATGATGGGAGACTTTAATGGAATTGTAGATAATAAACTGGACTATACAGCGACAGCATTAAGACAAAATAGAAAGACTCTCCCTAAAAAATATCTATAATGTAAAAACTAAGCAGTGGTGTAATACTGTACCTATATTACTATTGTATAATTAAAAATGTAATTTAGAGTAGGTGCACACTGCCTCTATTTTTCACATGTGTGTGTATTTATATATGAGAAAAAAAAAAAAGAAATGACTCAGACTACCTATGAAAAGAACCAGAATGGAAATTAAAAACAAAAACAAAACCCTCTCGCAAATGTTAAAAAAATGTTCTATGCTAGAACTAAAAATTAAAACATTTGAATTTCAAAGCCATCATGATATATAAATATAAAAGGAGGGAGGGAGGGAGGGAGGGAGGAGAGATCTTGAATGACTGTCTTCATGTTTTTGGTGATCCACTTTTAAACTCTTTTTGAAGCGAGGCCAAGCAGAATCTCATTTGCTGATCTTGCCTGGTCCCAAACTCAGACTCAGTTTTGCGCTAAGAGAATATCTCCTCCTGCAGCTGGAATGAATGACACAGCTGGGGAAAGGGAGGCATCCCACGTGAGATACCAGGAGATGCTGATTATTAGTGGAAGTGGATCCACCAAGATTGAAATGAACTTGCCCTGGAGTGTTGACCTTCACGGTTCACAGGGGCATCCCAAAAGCCACCCAAAAGGTCAAGCTCATACACACAACTGTGAACCGTAGACACCCTGGTGGGGTGCTTGAGGAGGTTTCAGCCTGCTTAATTCTGACCCTTTTTCAGGTTATAATGCATCCCTTCAAACCCCGAATGTCCCTCGTGAAAGGAGGGCTGTGCATCGTGGTGATTTGGCTGATTGCCAGTTGCTTCTCTGTGCCCTACGCCTTCTACCAGAAGCTCGAGAGGCTGCGTTACGGGTAAGATTGATCAAGATCACCAGAGAGAAAAAAGGAAGGCCTCTCATCCTCCATCCCTCAGAAACCGTGAACCAGAAACGCCACAGGGACTGCGGAGGGATCGAAACCTCATTCATGATCGAAACCCTCTCCCTTCTGGATGCACCTGGACACTCCATGGGGGCATCCATGGGGGAGAGGCTTGTGCTGGGACACCGTATTGGCCCTTGTGCAGATTTTGATACACACCCTTCTGACATGCCTGCCATGCACATGATTCTGGGTTGGGTTTGGCATTTCCAAGAATGCATGTACCATGTGTGTAGACAAGAACCGTTTTGGTATAAAACACCAGGCTAGAAACCAGGAGACCTTTGAGTTTCTGGTCCTGCTTTAGGCACAGATGCCAGCTGGATGACCCTGGGCCGGTCACTTTCTCTCAGTCCCAAGAAGAACGCATGGGCAAACCGCTTGTGAAAATCTTGCGAAGGAAACTTCAGAGTCAAGACTGACCCAAAGGCGCATGCACACACAGAGAGAGAGAGAGAGAGAGAGAGAGAGAGTATGTGTATTTAAATTTCCATAAAATATCTTGAATGGTTTAATAGTCAAAATTAGCCAATAATGTTTTAAAAATTAACATATGAATGGATGGAAAAATACAAGTAAAGCCTGCATTTCTATCGCGGCTTCATTTTTCGTAAGTGCCTATTTCAAAATAATTTGGAAGTGAACACAAATGCCTCTCCTTTGCTTCTAATGAGGTAACACAATGTCCTCTCTCCTTTTTTTTCAAGCTTGTGCATAAACCTGAAAGAAAGATGATCCTGCTTTAAGGAATTCAGTCATAAAAGATACTTTCAGAGTAGCTTTTTCTCCCACGCTTCTGCTGTGTTCATGCAAGATCAAAAATCATTTCTTCCAAATAAACTGCAAAGCATGGACGGCTCTCCTTTATCCTGTTCCAAGCTGAGATCCAATCAGTAAAAAATGATAACACTCAATACAATTAACTGTTTGACTCATTAACTGTAACAAGGTATTAGTGACAATTTAAAAATAATTTCCCTAAGTACTAATATTTTTGTTGCTGTTGTTTAATTGTTCGTGTCTCTATTAACTTCATCCACCAATTAATTTTGGCCAAAATCCTTATCAAACAATACCTTTTCAGTGTCGCCAGTTGCATCTGAAGTTACTCTCATTGTCTGATTAGTCTGAACTGGTGAGCTGACGAGATAGAAAGGAGGTTTGATCTGCTCCACTTTGTGCAGAGATGAACCTTTCAAAACACAACACGTTCCACTAAAAATGGTTTTCTCTTCTTCTGTGTTCTAGAAATAAGACCATCCGAATAGCGTGCCTTTCCAGCTTCCCTCCTCCGACAGATCTCTACTGGAAGTACCTGGACTTGTCCACTTTTGTGCTTCTGTATCTCCTGCCTTTTTCAGTGATCTCCATCACTTACATATCAGTGGCCAAGAAACTCTGGATGAGGAATGCCATTGGGGATGTGACCATGAACCAATACTACGCCCAGCAGCGGAAAAAGAAAACGACCTTGAAGATGCTGATGGTGGTCGTGATGGTATTTGGGGTCTGCTGGTTCCCCCTGAATTGCTACTTGATCCTCATGTCCACCCAAGCCATCGATCGCAACAATGGCCTTTACTTCGCTTTCCACTGGTTTGCCATGAGTAGCGCCTGCTACAACCCCTTCGTTTACTGCTGGCTCAATGAAGGTTTCCGCACAGAACTCAGGGCCCTGCTGGGAATGTGCTCTAAGAAGCAGCCCCTGCGGTCTGTCTCTGCTGATTTTAGGTTCAGCTGGGGCGGCAATTATTGCTGCAAACAAGGGGCCACCACTCAGCAGGCAAGGGAGTCATCTCACAAGAACTCTGTACAAACGGGCATCTCTATTGTCGAGCTGATCACAACAGCTGGGAGGAGGCTTGAATGTGGAATGAAGCAGCCTCACTCGGGTTTAGTAACAGCTCTGTAGTTGGGTCATCTATTGACCAGCCCTTTGCAACATCCACATCTCGTGCTTTCTGACAAGAACTTATATCACATCAGCATTACACGAGGGGACATCCCTTTAGGTTGCTGCTTTCCATGAGCGATGGGGAAAATTGCAGCCCCAAAGCCTTGATACCTTCATTGTTTGAAGCTAGAGCCCAGCCCGAGTGTTTGATCCAGGATTTCTGGAGCTTGGACTTCAACTCCCAGAATTTCTCCAGCCAGCATGGAGAAGTCCACGTATTTTAAAGTGGCCAAAATTGAGAAACACTGGTTTGATCAAGTCATTATTTGGAAAGAAAATAATTTGCAGAACAAAACAGTGTAGAAGAAGAGGCGGGCTTTCTCTATGCTTTGCTTAAAAGAAAGGTACAGATTTGAACACTGAAATAAATCAGGCTGAGGAGCTTCAGAGGCTTTCAGCAGGGACAGAATTCGCTTTCAGGTGAGAAGGTCTGGAAATTCACGTAATTATTTTTAGAAAACTCTCAGTGGCAGGAGCAGGAGGTAAAAGAAGCAGCACCCAGGGGTGGGATTCAAATTTTTTAACAACCGGTTCTGTGGGCGTGGCTTAGTTGGTGGGTGTGGCTTGGTCATGTTATTGGCTGGGTGTGGCCAACTCAACATCACTCACACCGAGGCACGCATCTCCTCTCCTAGCCTCTGGTGACTGTGGGGATGCTGCAACAGTCGTAAGTGTGAAAAATGGTCATAAGTCACTTTTTCCAGTGCCATTGTAACTTTGAATGGTCACTCCATTCAAAGGGGAAAAAAAAAACTCCAGAGAAGTTCCAGAGACAGGAAGTCTAGTCCTGCCAAGAATGGAATAAGGGTTAACGGAGAGGCAGTTTCTGTGAGCAACACCAGAATGTTTCCTTCCTGCCTTCCTGACAGGATTAGGCCAGTAATTTCTTCTAACAACCGGTTCTCCGAACTGCTTAGAAGGTTAACAGCCGGTTCTAGAGAATAGGTGTGAACTGGAAGAATCCCACCCCTGACTGCACCTCATAGTTCCTGGGACAAGTCTGGAATTTTCACCCACTTGGGTTTTGTTTTGAGCAGTGATTTCAGCCTTGAAATGAAAACAATTATGATGTGATACTTAAATTCGGTGGTGCCTTTGGAAAAGAAAAGGAGCCACAGGAAAGGGGTCTTGTGGAATCAAATGCAGGCCCCCACAACCAATAATCCAGGCTCACTGCAGATTTTTTTTGCTCAAGGAACCCTGAAGGAATTCCCTGGGAAAAACCATGGGAAGGACTGCCGCAGACAAAAAGACGCACTCACATTTATACATTTCAGGAACAGAGGAGAAAATGATGCGGTCATACATATGCATAGGCAATAGGTAATGTAAGCATCACTATTCATAATTAGCTTTAACAACACTCATGTTACTTCTCCAACCTTTTACTATTACAATCCTCAAGAAAGAGTGATTATCTCAATAAAAAGAAACATAGCTGTTATGTCCTGAGGACTCAAGGAGTTCTCACTCAGGTCCACTCACTTGTGTGGGCGTTATTTCCCCCATTCCCATTGGTCAGTTCTCCCCAGCAGCCAGCTATAAAAGCAGGCTGCGGGGTCCAACTGGCTGCTGATTGCTGCGAGCCAGTTCCAGGCTTGGCAAGCACGGTCAGCCCTTTATTTGTAAATAAAGTACTGTTGCACTCATACTCTGGTTCAGCCTCTCATTGCTCAAACTTAACACTGGCGACGAAGGTGGGATGGCTACCAGAAGCACCTTGCAACCGCTGAGTCACTAGCCACCGATCTACAGCCCAGAGAGAGCGATCGGTTGGCAACAGGGGAAACGCTGATCCGCAGCCAGAGAGAGCGGTCAGCTAGCGAAACGAGCGATCAAAAAGAGCAAACGCAGATCCGCAGCCAGAGAAAGCGGTCTGAGTCAAATAGTTAGAAGCGTCTGTAGCCGCTTGTTAGCCTCGCTACGGGGAAAGTGAAGCGCTGCGAGCCGCAGCCGCTCTGCATTTGGCGCGAAATTCAAACGGGTGTCATTTGAATTTCGGGCCAGTAGGAATCACAGCACAGCGCTGTAGAGAGTCACTAACGCCCACTTTTTTTTGGCGCGAATCAAGACACCTCCAACGGCTAGCAGCCAACGTGGTAACCCAGAGAGAGAGAAAGAGAGGGTAGCAAAAAAACCTCTCCAGAGCTGATATCACTTGTAACTCACGAGCGTTCGTAGTCCCAGAGAGATTTCTCCCGCAGGTAGCCCAGCCGTTCCAGCACCATGAGTTCCAATCCAGTATTCCCGGCGTTTAAACCAGACGAAGAGAAGTGGGAATCGTATAAGAACCGTTTCAATCATTACATCGATGCGGTCGGCCTGTCGGATGCGGGAGAGCATCGGAAAAAATCCTATTTCCTAATCTACTGCGGAGCCACCGTTTACGATACCGCTGCAGCACTCGTGGCGCCGAGAGAATTAAAAAACGTTCCGTGGTCCGAGTTGCTTGAGATCCTCACAAACCACTACGCTCCCAGACCTTCAAAAATCGCCAGGAGGTTCATGTTCCGAATGAGGAAGCAATCAAGTAAGGAGACCATCAACCAATATATGGCCGCCCTCAGAACAGCAGCCCTGCACTGCGGGTTTGGAACATACCTAGAGGACATGCTCCTCGATCAATTGGTTTGTGGGGCCAAGGATCTCAACCTACAGAGGCGACTGCTAGCTAAGAAAGACCTCAACCTCGCGCAAGCGGTAGAGGAGGCCCTAGCAGCCGAGCTAGCTACGAACTCAGCCACCGAAATTCAGGGCCCAAGCGCCAAGCTAGCAGCGTTCCCAGTCCATTCCGAAGAGGTGGAAGCGGAGGAAGGCCACAACGATGAGAACGATGTCCATCGCCTCACCAATGACAGACGGTCGCAGGTAGGGGCCAAACAAAAATACACCGGTCCACCCAAGCACATCACCCTGTGCCTAGCCTGTGGGGGATCACATCAAAGAGCCACCTGCAAGTTTAAAGGAGCCGTTTGCAACAACTGCCATAAGAGGGGGCACATTGCGAGAGTCTGCCAAGCCCCGCAAAGCACTGCACAAAGACCCCCGTCCTCGCACTCGGGACCACAGAGGCAAGTATTAAACTGTCGCACGCACCGCCTTGCCAGGCGTACTTGCCACTCTGTTAGTAAAATTTCTCTCTCCGTTTCCCTAGAAGGTAAACCGTGCCACATGGAGGTTGACACAGGGTCAGCGCTCTCAATAATCTCGTGGAACACCCTCAAGAGACTCCACCCCAGCCTATCTACTACCCGGCTTCAGAGATGCCAGTTCGGTCTGAAGGACTACCAGGGGAAGGCCATTCCCGTGATCGGCAGAGGCAAGTTCTTTGTCAGTTTTAGAGCTTTTAAAGGCCACCTACCTCTAGTGGTAGTTAACGGCAACCTACCCACCTTATTGGGGCTCGATTGGTTTCCCCACCTCGGCCTAGGGTTAACAGGAGTCCATGCTGTCTCAACCTCAGACACTGACTCCTTATTCGCTGACTACGCAGATGTGTTCAGTGAGGAGCTGGGGTGTTATAATGGAACCCCCATCTCGTTCACCGTTGACCCCCAGGCAGTCCCAATCAGATTAAAACCACGTAGAGTTCCATTTGCTATTCGACCAAAACTAGACGCTGAATTGGATAAACTACTAAAACAAGGGGTCATTGAGCCAACAGATTTCGCCAAGTGGGAGACGCCCATTGTCACACCCCTAAAAAAAGATGGTAGCCTGAGAATTTGCTCGGACTACAAGACAACAATCAATAAATATTTACAAGTTAGCGCCTATCCCGTGCCCGTCATTCAGCATTTATTGCATACATTCGAACCGGGCAGTATTTTTGCTAAATTGGACATGTCTCAAGCATATCAACAGTTCCCTGTTGATAACCAAACAGCGGAACTTCAGACCATCGTCACTCACAGGGGTGCCTTCCGATGCAAGCGTCTCCAATTTGGCGTAAGTGTTGCCCCGGGCATTTTTCAATCCCTCATGGAGCGGATTTTACAGGGCCTCCCTGGTGTAGTACCCTACTTCGATGACATCTTGGTCTCGGCCAGGGACAGACCCCAACTCTTCCAGAGAGTGCGAGCAGTGTTAGAGAGGTTCAGACAGCATGGCCTCAAGTTAAAAAAAGAAAAATGCGCCATTGCCACTAGACAGGTGGACTTTCTGGGTTATAAAATTGACGCCTCTGGCATTCACCCCCTGGAGTCCAAGGTCAGGGCGATCCACGAAGCTCCCACACCAACCTCCAAAACGGAGCTACAAGCTTTCTTGGGACTCCTAAACTTTTATGCATCCTTCTTGCCCCATAAAGCCTCAGTAGCCGAACCCCTACACAGATTACTAGACAAAAAGTCACCGTGGCACTGGGGGCACAAAGAAGACCAGGTGTTTAACGCCGTCAAATCACTACTTACGTCAGAGACAGTGCTCATCCAATTCGACCCCAACCTTCCTTTAGTACTGGCAGCAGACGCATCCCCTTTTGGAATTGGGGCGGTCCTTAGTCACCGACTCGCCAATGGCGCCGAGGCCCCCATCGCCTTTTTCTCCAGGACGCTCTCGGCCACGGAGCGAAATTACAGCCAAATAGACAAGGAAGCCCTAGCAGCTGTTGCAGCCGTGAAAAAGTTTCACGAATTCCTTTTTGGCCACTTCTTCGAACTGGTCACCGACCATAAACCCCTCCTGGGCCTACTGGCCGGCGACAAACAGACACCTCAAGTCCTCTCCCCTCGGATGACACGGTGGACGCTTTTTCTAGCGGCCTACTCATACAAACTTATCCACCGCCCGGGCAAAACTCTATCCCACGCTGACGCACTCAGTCGCTGCCCCTTACCCGCTCCGGCTGAAGACCCAGCTCCTGTCAATGCCATTTTTGAAATCACCCAGTTGGACCTGCCCATCACCGCCCTTGACATCGCCGCCAAAACCAAGGCAGACCAAACGCTTGCCCAGGTGCTCGACTGGGTGAGGAGGGGGTGGCCGGGAGGCAATGTTGATAACAAATTCGCACCCTTTAAGACTCGCATGCAGGAGCTGTCCAGTTTGCAGGGTTGTCTACTGTGGGGCACTCGAGTGATCATTCCGACCTCGCTGCGTACCCGAGTCCTGGAGGCGTTGCACGAGGGACACCCCGGCATTGTGAGAATGAAGGCGTTGGCACGCAGCTACGTATGGTGGCCGGGTCTAGACGAGGACATTGTCAATTGGGTAAGTTCCTGCAGCATTTGCCAGGAATCCCGTCCTGCTCCCCCCATCGCCACCCCTACCAGATGGGAGAGCGCCAGCGCCCCTTGGTCTAGAATCCATATCGATCTGGCCGGCCCCGTGCATGGAAAGATGTTCCTAGTGGTCGTGGACGCTTATTCCAAGTGGATAGACGTGGCGCAGCTATCCACGACAACCACACTAGCAATCACCAACGTGTTAACGCGCCTGTTCGTTACCCATGGACTACCCGACTCCTTGGTCTCCGATAATGGCCCACAGTTCGCATCAGTAGAATTCAGCCGTTTTGCAGCCAACCTAGGCATTCGCCACATTTTAACAGCCCCATTCCACCCTGCGAGTAATGGGTTGGCTGAAAGGGCCGTCAGGACCACCAAAGAGGCCCTCGCTAGGTTTGGCAGAGATGACTGGCACCACAAACTCTCACGGTTCCTGATGAGCCAGCACTCAACCCCCTGTGCAGTCACCAATAAGTCCCCAGCGGAACTTCTGATGGGCCGACGCCTGAGGACTGTATTGGATAGACTGCACCCACAATACTGCCCTGACTCTCCCCTCGCTTCCACTTCGGGGGTTAGACATTTTATGTTACAGGAGCCGATATTCGCCAGGAATTTCGCTGGGGACCCACTTTGGATTCCGGGCGAAGTCATCGCCGTCACCGGGCCGAGATCATATAGAGTCAGGCTGGAGGACGGTCGCGTCTGGAGGAGACACATAGACCAACTCAGAAGGCGCCTCAGCAACCTCGCAAACAAGGATCCAGAGTCTCCAGTCGAAGGGGAACCGTCCCATCCGCCACCCAGCCACATCGCACCCAGTGACCAGTCTGCGCCAGCGGTCGTTCCGGTCAGCCCAAACCCGGACAACAGCGCCCAGAGAGTTGATCAACCGGATCCAACCCACAAGAGTTTGACTCCAGAAACCAACCCGGTTTTTTCCGAGGATGCCCAGTCCAGAGAGAGTGTTGGTGACACTATGCCAGCTCAACCGTCACAGACTGATGCCGAACAGTCAGACAATGTTCCCGAGTTGCGCCGCTCCGGGCGCCAACACAACCCCCCCATCTACCTCAAGGACTATGCGTGTTCGCATCTGGGGGGAAGGGGTGTTATGTCCTGAGGACTCAAGGAGTTCTCACTCAGGTCCACTCACTTGTGTGGGCGTTATTTCCCCCATTCCCATTGGTCAGTTCTCCCCAGCAGCCAGCTATAAAAGCAGGCTGCGGGGTCCAACTGGCTGCTGATTGCTGCGAGCCAGTTCCAGGCTTGGCAAGCACGGTCAGCCCTTTATTTGTAAATAAAGTACTGTTGCACTCATGCTCTGGTTCAGCCTCTCATTGCTCAAACTTAACAATAGCCATTAAGTTGCCGTAGCAATTTTGATAATGCATCCTGAGAACCAAGCACTACTTCAACGTTGCCTCAATCAGCACACATTCCTTGTGTGTTTTCCTCTTAGTAACATGTTCTGACTCCTCCAAAAACCATTTTTTGTTCAGTGTCAGGGGGTGGAGTGGTTTAGTCAAAAATTCAAGATGGTAACTACAATGGTACAATCAAAACTCCACCTGGTTTTTAAGTGCAACACCCATAAAAACATGGGTAGAGCATTGATCTCACCATCATGGTCGCCATCTTGAATATTTTTACCCTCCCCAGCGGATGGACTTAGTTCAGAGGATCTTGTTCTGGAGTGGGTCCCCATGCTCGCCAATCATAATTTTAGCTGTAGCAAAGGAAACCCCCACGCTTTGCCTTCTGCCGTTTCTTGCATGGCTGAAGACACGAGTTCCCCAAATCCTCGGAGCTGAGACTTAATCAGAGCAAAAGATTGCAGAAGAAGTTGGCACTGCGGAATTCCGAGAGCTAAAATCCAGATGTGTTAAGGTTGCCAAGGTCAAGCAGCACTTCCCTGTGGGATTGCTTTCTTGGGCCAGCCTGTCCTGAGTGGCCAAGAAGAAGTCACCAGTTGCTTGGAGTTGCAATCCAGAACCAAACCTTCTCCAGCCATGTTCACATCTTGTATGCTGTTTAGCAGGAGCCTTACAGGAAAGAAGGCCAAACATCCATTGGCTCCTGCTGGCCAACCTATTTCTAAGAAGAACGTAGAGTTAGTTCCGTACTGTTTACAATTCCCTGGTTTGAAGTCACCTGGAGATTCAGAAGTATGCCAGGAAGCATACCAGGGGTGGGATACAAATTTTTCTACAACCGGTTCTGGGCATGGCTAGGTGGGCGTGGCCATGTGATTGGGTGGGCATGGCTTTTTTGCAACACCACCCCCACCCTCCTGGCCTCAGTGGAGCCTCGGGGGGGGGGGGGTAGGTGTTGTTGCTCCTAGAAGGGTCCCCGGGGCTCAGGAAGAAAAAAAACGGAGCACAGGAGGGGCGCACAGCACCCCTCCATGCTACATGCTGCGCTTTGGGGCCTTCTAGGCGTCAGGGGAGCCTCGGGGGGGGGTTGTTTTTGCTCCCAGAAAGCTTCCCTGGAGCCCAGGAAGGCAAAAAGTAGAGGGGGTGCTGTGCCCCCTCCCTCCATGTTTTTTGCCCTCCTGGGCCTCAGGGAAGCCTCCTGGGTGAAGCAATAAGAAGCGAGGGGAATCCCGGCACAGCTGTTCACAGGAAGTGACTGGGCGGGCGAGCATCGGGCGGACGGATGAGCAAGCGCGTGGTAACCGGGCGACCAGGTTGGGGGCGTGGCCAGGCAGAAGTCACTACCGGTTCAGTGACCCACGCCAAATCCTTGCTACCAGTTTGGCTGAAGTGGTGCGAACCGGCTGAATATCACCACTGATGCATACGCTTCAAACTCCTGCCTCTGGCTGCAGACCTGAGAGAGAAATGCAAGCATATTGCAATGAGAAGCAGGTTTAATGACCACAATGTTTTCTAGGAAATGGATGCTGAAGAAAGAGACACGGAAAGATTAGCCCAGAGCCAAATGTCCTTGATATAAATGCACTCTAGACTGGATTCATAATGTAGGGCGAGACACACTTTCTACGAACTAATTAATGATGGGCAGAAAAACAGGCTGCTTTGTGGCTGAAGGTGCACAATACGTTTAACTTGTTTACTAACCAAACCAATTCTCTGGGTTTCCACAGTGCCATGAATCACAAACCAATTAAATACCTTGCCTTCATATCACTAAAACTAACCAGCGAAAACTGCTCTTGAAGTGACCTGGCTTACCCTGCATTATGGGCGCCGTCACTGCCAAACGTGGAATTTTCATCATGCTGCCCCTCTTAAGCTGTTTAAGCAGACCTGAGGACACCCTGGCTGCTGCCTTTCCTAAATACAAGCTTTCTCCATATTGACTGGCCCCCTTTAAAGAGCCCTGCCAGCATTCCAGCTGCTTGGACACTTGAGTGCCAGAGAGCTACATACATAACAATAGACAAATTAGGAATAATTTAAGAATAGTATTAAATGTTTTGGAATACTACAAAGCCCATCCAGAAAAACAAATAGCCCTTGTGTTCTTAGATGCACAGAAGGCCTTTGACAACATAAATTGGCAATTCCTAATCCAACAAATTTACCATATGAATTTAGACACTAAATTTGAAAACATCGTGACTACAATTTATGATTCACAAAAGGCAAATATTATAATTAATGGAGAGTACACGCGCTCAATAAAAATAGAAAGGAGTCAGGCAGGGATGTCCATTGTCTCTCCTGCTCTTCTGTGGAAACATTGCTTACATGAATTAGACAGAACCCAGGAATAAAAGGACTAAAAATTAAAAAAGAAGAATATAAACTCCAGTCATTTGCGGATGATATGGTATTTTTCATAGAGGAACCAATTGAAACAGGTCAAGAACTATTGAAAGAGTTAGATCAATTTGGGGAAGTTGCAGGACTTAATAGGGAAAAAACAAAATTAATAACTAATAATTTAACAGAAAAACAAAAACTAAAATTGGAAAGGATGATGGGGTTACAAATAGTAAAAAAAAGTTAAAAACTTAGGAACTTGGTTGACGGCTCAATGCAAAACTCTAATGGAAAGTAATTGTAATAAATTATTACAGCAAGTCAAAAAAGATTTAGAGATATGGGTTAAATTGCAAATCTCCTTATTAGGGAGGATTGCCACTATAAAAATAAACATTCTGCCCAAATTTATTTATTTATTCCAAACAATACCAATAAAAATACATAAAAATTACTTCGTGGCTGCATCATCAGATAGTGTCAGTCCTGCAGACTCTTGACTCCAATTGACTAAAGTGAAAAGAACTTTTACTAAAGCTGTTGGTTGCAGGAAGGTGAGACGGGATCTGAAGTTCCCACTTACCAATACAAAGAGTTCCCCATCCCTCCCCACAATATCCAGTCTGTTGCTACCCAATCCAGGATCACCATGATGTTGTGGGAACCTCTTGGTTGTTTAGGCTGCTAGAATTTCACTCCCAGGGTAAGGGGCCTTGAAGATGCCAGGTGTAACCACTACAAAGAGCTCTGGTCTTATTCACACATCAACTCCCCATCCCAATTCCCACCATTAGTATCCATACAGTATGTGGATTGCCACAAATGCCTCTCCTGTCCCTTCCCCGTCGATGGCAGGATACCAGCAAGGTGCCAGGCCGACGATGGAGATCCTGACTGATAGCATCAAGATCACATGAAGTCACAATGCCACTGCATTGGGGAGACCACATATGAAATACTGCATCCAGTTCCGGTCACCATGATACGAAAAAGATATTGAGATTCTAGAAAGTATGCAGAAGAGCAACAAAGTTGATTAGGAGACAGGAGGCTAAAATAATGAATGGTGGCTGGAACTAGGTATGTCTATAACGAAGAGTAGGATGAGGGGTGACCTTATAGTAGTCTTCCAATATTTGAGGCCTATCATAGAGAAGAGAGGTTTACAGTATTCTTCAAAGTACATCTGGACAGGTCAAGAAATAATGGGTGGAAGCGATCCATCCTAGAATTAAGGAGAAATTTCCTGACAATGAAAACAATTGATCAATGGAACGCCTTGCCTCCAGAAATTGTGGGTGCTCCATGGCTGGAGGTTTTCAAGAAGAGATTAAACAGTCATTTGTCTGGAATGGTGTAAGTCTCCTGCTTGAGGAGGACGTTGGGCCAAAAGGCTTCCGAGGCTCTGTTACTCTGAAATTCTACTCAGCCCTGGTCGTTTTGTTGCTCTATTTAGATAAGGAAATATCTCTGAAATGATGAGCCAATGGGACACAGGTTGTCTGTTGTTGTATAAAGGTAAAAAAGGAGTCCCTGCAAATTTTACTGCACTAGTCATTGCCAATTCTAGGGGTGATCCTCCATCTTGTTCCAAGGCCACTGAGCCGGTGCTGTCCAAAGACATTTCTACGGTCATATGGCCAGCATGATGTCATGGAGCACTGTTACCTTCCCACTGAAGTGGTACCTATTTACCTACTGGCGTTTGCCTGCTTTCGATTTGTTAGGTGGGCAGGAGCTGGGGTAAGGATGGGAGCCCACCCCATCACGCATGGAGCTCAAGTCTCGAACCTGGGCTTCTGGCTTTCCACCCGGCAAGCCCATTCCCTTACCTGCCCCTATTATCATATAAAAACTATTTTAAAATTGAAGTGCTATGTGCAATCACCCCAAGACATTTAACTGATAAATCCAGTTCAAATTGGTCTTTCAAATACAGGCATTTCTTTAGGCACAGAAAGAGATCTAAGATCTCTGTACCTTAAGAGTAACTTTAATAGACTCAAAAGCATTTTGGTCTGCACTTTGGTCAATTTTGTTGACTCTGCTGTCATGACCTTCAAGAATTATTCTGAATTTGTCTTGATGAATTTAATAATAATTAGCAAATTTTGAAAAAAAATGAACTTTTTGGTTTTCATTGTTTGGATGCGGAAGAACTCAACCCCAAATATAATTAAAATCCAAAGTGTCCCTCTATTGTCAGATGAAAAACAAAATCACAGGCGTCACACTTCAGGATTTGTTAGATGGTCTCTGAACCAATTGTTGGGAATTGTTAGTCTTTATTTGTCATACAAACAGAGGAGGAACTTGTCTCCAGTCAACAGTCTGCAGAATTGTACAAAATGTTCATTAAATAGAAAACAGCTTTTACTGAGAGTACATTCATTTCACATGCTCTCACACTCTTTATATATTAAATTAATATTTCAACTATACAATATTTACAGTTAGTTAGGAAAATATCATTTATGATTAAAAAATAATAGTCCCGTAAATAATCAACCATATAAACCATAAGGAAACTGGCAAGAATAACTGAATCAGCTGTAAAATACCCGTCTACATTTCTAACAGGTTAGGTTTTCTTGCTTCCAGTTGGAAGGCCGTCTGATCAACTGGCTCCCTGGTTAAAGAACAAACCGGCATGCTTACAGACCAGTATTAACCAAGGTCAAAATGTACATTTGGAACGATTGAAGGATCAAAATGGCGATGGAGAATTCTGGATCTCAAATCAGCCCTCTATGTAACTGAGGACAGCTTGGAGATAGGAGATACAAGGGGAGGTTCCTGGCTCTCTGTGGCCTTTCTGGTATGGTGTGCTGACTTTGAGAGATCTTAGCCATCCGCTTCTATCTTCTCGTGTAGCTTTTAGAGGTTGAAGGCTCTTCCTTCCTCTTCCATACCACCTAACGGCAGCTTCTGAGTGTTTTGGGATTCATCCTCCCGACTTCAAGATTGGCAGCTTCATCCAATTCTAAGGATGACCTTGGATGGATTAAGAAGGCCAGATGGTTGTCAGCCTTTTATTTGACTGGTTTGCTTCTGAGAATTGGGACCCCAAGCTGCCATTTCACTCAGGTGACCAGAGGGGATCTAAGATGGATTAATTGGTGTGGTCAGTGTTCTCTGCTGAATTCTTTGCAGATTACTGTTAAAAGTAATAGTATTTCATCGCTTTGTGTGTGTCCCCTCCAATGGGCCTTGGCAGCATCTAAGAGGAAGTATGGAAAAGGAGGTCCTAGCAGGTCAGAAGAATGGCTAAGTGGAGAAAGAGGGGACAAATGATATGGTGCTCTTCTTCAAGAGGACACCCCTCCCCACCAAATACAGAGCAACCTCCTCTCTTCAACAGAGCGATAGCATCAAGTTCACACAAGAAGGGTCAGTGCGCTTTGTACTGCCTTGGTAAGGCCACATCCTGCCTCTAGTTCAGGTTAGCATGCTATAAAAAGGGTACTGAATGCAGAGAAGAGCTACGAAGATAATAAGGAGTCTGAACGCTAAATCATACAATGAACAGCTAAGGGAACTAGGCGTGTTTAGCCTAATGAAGAGAAAGCACAGGCGAGGCATGATACCTGTCTTCCAATACTTAAAGGGCTTTGACAGGGAAGAGGGTGTCAATATATTCTCCATCACACCTTGAGGTCAAGGCAAAAAGCAACGGATGGAGGCCTGACAGAGGGAGATTCAACCTGGAAATTAGGAGGAATTTCCCGACGGTGAGACTGATTAATCAATGGAACAACTTCTCACTCAGAGTTGTGGGTTCTCCGTTGCTGGGGGTGTTCAAGAAAAGATTGGACAACCATTTTTCAGGGATGGTATCAGGATCCTGCCTTGGGCAGGGAGTTGGACTAGAAGATCTTTAAGCTCCCTTCCAGCCCTATGATTCTATGAATCCAGAGCAAAATCTGAGAAGTGAGCTAGCAACTTCCCTCCAGAGAAGTGAGCAAATGCTTATTTGTCAGGATCCAAATCAGAGTCAATGTCAGAGGAGGGGATTGCACCACTGAATCAAGGGCTGGACTGGAGTGTCCTTTCTGGAAGGGAAAACACTATTTTGGCCAGAGTTTCTGCCACCCTAAAGGTTAATACACCTAGTGAAAGATAAGACATGATTTGTTTAAGCCTTAGTGAAGTAGGCCTGATGCCTATGTTTGGGATGACTGGTTGGAAGCTTGCTTAGCAGCTTTATGACTGCTTCCCAGTGTGTCAGATTCCAAGCACCCTGGGTAGTGAAAGGGATGGAGGCAAGGCCTGGCTCTTTTGAAGCTGGAGCCTCAGCTTGATTTTCACCAGAGGACCATGCATCTCGAGATGTTGTGGCCTGGCAACCACCAGCACCAGGTTTGTTGAAGCTTGAATCAGCTTATCGGGTTTAGAACGGAGGTTGTTTAGGGATACAAAAATGGCCACAACTGTGGAAGCTACAAGTAGACAAAGCTCTCTGAGAGCCTTTGGGAGGGTCTCCAGTGGGCGATGATCCTTTCTATTCCCTCCAATATTTTGTGGCAATTAGGACTAGAACAAATGTTGTGGGCTAATATAGAAGGGGCAAGTGTTGTCTTTCTTCAACCTCCTTTGGACAGAAGTCGACTCTTCCTTTCTTCAGGTGGCAAGTTCGGTCTTATGTAAAGGAATACTTTTCTACTTTTCTAGGAATACTACAAGAATCAGGCTGTGACAGGAAGGGGAGGATGCTGTTTTGCTGTTTCCCTGCCTTGGCTTCTTGTTTCCACACCTTTTCCACCTTTTCCAGAGAGCTACAGAATGCTCTCTGGCTACAGTATTTCTCAGGGACTTCCTTCTTGGGGGGTCAATTCCAAAATAATTGCTTTAATACTTGGCTTTCAATCCCTTCATGGTCAGATTCTCCAAGTTCAGGCTTGTATCTGTGCTCCTACTTGTGGGGAGTTTAACATGACACCCATGCTGAGTCTGGAAGCCGAGCCTGAAGGAAGCTCCCCATCTCCCCGTTGCCTCAGCAGCCCGGAGAATCCTGCGGTTCCTGTGCCATCCTTTTCCTTTCTCCTACTTCCCGGAGGTCCTAAAACACTCAAGATGAACAAGATCGTAGACCGACCGGTTAATCTTGCCTAATCCTTCTCTTTGCCAATCGCAGCATGAAAGGCTGACTTCCATCTCTCCCAAATAGTTAGCATCAAATGAACTGTGAGCCACAAAACAAGTAGAGATTTCCCTCAATTCCCTGGGACGATTTTAAGACTCAAAGATTTCACGTGGTTTAACAACCCGCAAGCCTCGATTCAGGTACCTGGACGGAACCTTAAATTATGCTGAAGGAAAAAGAAACGGGAAGTCTGAATATTCCAAACTTTTCCTCCATTCTCTTGATTTTCAGCCCTTATAATTACTGGAGAATACTTACTGGCTGGCAGAATAGACTCCTGGACAAAAAGGGGGTCCCCTCCACTTGAACAAAAGAGGACAAAGGTCTGGAATAATTGCAATCCCTTTTGGCCTTAAACCGCTGGAGAGACGGAAGTCAGGCTGAAAAGAGAGCAGCACCATGACCAAGACGAAACCTCTGGCTCTATCCCTGTTTCTATGTCAAGTGCAGCATTAAAAACCTCCCACCCCCGAAGTCCCCTCTGATACACACAGCTCTCTTTTCCTTTCCCCTTTGTGCTTAAACGTGAAAAACACCTTGCCACATTCGACTTCCTTCCGCCTCCACCCTCTGCCACTCCCCTGGTTCTTCCCAGGCGTTGCACTGCACAGGTGCATCTACCTGCTAAGGAAACAGGGACTGCAATTCACAACCCGCCAGGAGGTACAGGTAGTCCTCAACTTACGACCACAAGGGAGCCCCCAAGATTTTTGTTGCCAAGTGAGAAATGTGTTAGGTGAGTTTTGCCCCAGTTCGGGACTTTTCTCGCCACATTTGTTCAGCAAATCAACGCAGTTCTTAAATTAGTCCCACGGCTGTTAGTGGAATACGGTTTTTCCGCTCGACTTTGCTTGTCAGATGCAGAAAGGGGGGAATCATGTGACCCTGAGACACAGCAGCCGTCATAACTGGGAGTCAGTTGCCAGGCCTCCAAAAGTAAATCACGTGACCATGGGGATGCTGCCATGGTCATAGGTGAGAATAAAATGGTCATCATACATCACTTTTTTCAGTGCCATTGTAACTTTGGACAGTCACCAAATGAAGTGCTGCAAGTTGAGGACTAAGCTGTATTTTGTGCTGAAATGGGCCCTAAGGCTGATTCCCCAATTCCCAACCCTCTCAAACCAGAGTGGGATATTTTTCAAAGGTTGCAGGGAAATCCAGTCCTTAGTCTTGATTTGGGGCGGCAGTTCCTGAGCCCCCAATCTGGCTCAATAAACAAACACCATGCCTGCTCCTGAACAAAGCAGGCGAACCCTTGAAAGGGGTTTCAGAGTTGGCTGTCCCTGACTTAGGTGGATTGGTAGATTTCCCAGAAGACCACGGTGAATTTTGCAGGATCAGACCAGATTATCTGACGTCTTGTCCTCCCGATAACCAGAGGCAAATGGAGAGCCCCAGGGAAGGCAGGAGCTCGGGAGCCTCTTCACAAGTGTGTCCTTTGGTAAATGGTGCTGGAAGGATTCTTCTAACCCTGGAGGTCATTTATGGAGAAGCAACCCCCAGCACAAAGCTTCCCAACCTCTGGATCATGTCGCTGAATCATTACACAGGAACATGCTTGTTAGGAGGAACCGGATCTCGTGTTCCTTAAAACAAAGAAGCACAAAGGGAAATTAAAAGGTGGAAGGTGCATCCCATGAAGCAAAGGCTCAATTCCAACATTCTGCTCCAACTTCAAGTCTCGTGGCATCCTTCAGATCTTGGTTTCTGGTCCACACAGATTGAACACGGGGAAAGAATCGCGAATCCTGACCAGCTCCATAGCACAGAGATGACCAAAGACCTTGTTGTACCAGTCTGGAGACCTCCCTCTAGAAGTGCAAAAAGCAGGGGATTAGCAACAGAATCAGAGAGGTGGAAAGGACCTTGGAGACCTTCTCGTCCAATCCCACGCTCAAGCAGGAGACACTGACTATCCCATTTCAGACACATGCCTGTCCAATCTCTTCTTAAAAGCCTCCAGTGATGGAGTAGCCACAACTTCTGAAAGCAAGCCATTCCACCCATTAATATTTTTTTTGTCAGGAAATTTCTCCTTATTTCTAGGTTGCTTCCCTCTTTGATTAGCTTCCTTCCATTGCTTCTTTTTCTGCCTTCTGGTGCTTTGGAGAATAGCTTGTCGCCTCCTCTTTGTGGCAGCCCCTTAAATATTGGAAGACTGCTACCCCATCTCTCCTCGTCATTTTTTTCGCTAAACTAGACATATCCAAATCCCTGCATCCATTCTTCATGTTTTAGCCTCTAGCCCTCTAATCTTTTTTGTTGATTTTCCCTGCACGCTTTCTAGAGTCTCAACACTCAAGCCAAAACCTCCCTTTGTGCAAACATAAATGGAACCCAGCACCCAAACAGACACAATCTGGGGCAGGGGGCAGGGAGACTGGGTTTTATCCTTTACTGCACAAGCAGAAACCAAATACTGAAAGAGGAAATCCAAGTTTACCACAATTAAATCAAGATGCAAAATTCTGGTCTTGCTTTGAATTGGTTATCTTGGGGAAATATTTGTGCACAGCAAGATTTTCACAGGTTTCCAGATTTGACTGAAAAGCAATAGGTTAAGCTGAAGGTATTTTCTGTCTCTCTGGTGGAAACAATATTCCCCAGTCTGTGGCTCTCCACGTTCAACTTCAATAATAGCTAGCCAGTGTAGGAATTGTGGCACTGAAACCAGCATGTCTGGATAGCAGCAACTTGGAGAACTCCCGTTAGACCTACAAGGATATTGCCACTCTATGGACTGAGAAATTCTCTTGTCATGGCTAAGCAAATTGGATCGGGCTTGGCTTGCTGAAGGCCAAACCCTTTTACGGGGATAGAGGTCAAAGGGATACCCATCTCCCTGCCAATAAACAGCTGGCTTGAATTCTTACCGGAAATCAGTTTGACAGATGTGTGTCACTCTGGAGTGTCCCGTTCCGCAAGGCTCCATCAGGTACTGGGAGGTGAGCACCGTGGCCCTGACTCCAGCTTCCAGTGGCAACTTCGGATGCTCCAATGAGAAGGCGACCAGGAGACAACTCCCATGGGGTAGGCCTGTCCGCCACGACCTAGAAAAGGTGATCTTGGCTCAGGTATGACTAAAACTGCCTGCTCCCTCCAGTCTCATGAGGCTACCCAATGAAGCAACTGATGGGAGAGCTACTGGGATCCTCAGGCAAGAACAGATCTCAGGTAGAAGCCAGGCGGCTTGCTTTGGGCTCAGAGGACAAATGGAACCCAAGAAAGGCCAGAATTATTGCCAGCACAAAATTTGTTCAAAAGTCAAGTACAATGTTAGGAGGCTTTGCTCCAGTTGGGATTTTAAAGAGTCGTCTTTTCAACTAATACCAAAGACCCGATTTTAACTTTTAATGAACCTAGGCTGACTATCCGTCTGACTAGAAGCCATCACTTATCACTGGGCACAGAAGCTCTGAAAAACGAGGTGGCAACTCTGAACTGATGGGAAAAAAAGAGAGAAACGGGCTTAAGTAGCAAGTTAAAAAACTAAGCAGGCAGATGGGAGCTGGGACGCTATGTGATGGGCCCAAACGATGTGGAGAGCCTGGAAGTGTTGCAGACAAGACGAAGCCCAGGAATTCTCAGCTGCTCCCCAAAGGCCGTGGGCTTCCTCAACTCCAGCTCAAAAGATCTAGGCAAAGGATTAGTGCGGGAAGCAATGGGATCAGAGACCTGGAGATGGGAGACGGTGCCTGTTTACGGAGATTTCCTCACCTGAGAACCACAAAGTCCCGCCGTGGGTGTGGAGCCATGCTGTCGGTCACATAATGGTAGACTTCGGTGTTCTTGTCCAGGGCCTCCACCACGTGGCCCTGCAGGAGGTCCTCATCCCAAAAGTGCCGCTCCCTGAGAATCCGCTTGAGCACCACCTGAGGCGGGGCTGCCACTTCGGTGGAGACCATCCAGAGCCGCAGGGGATGCCCGTCCTCCACCTGGATATCACGAAGACGTGGTTATTGCTCAGGGCCAGGAGGTGCCCCTAACCTAATCCTTGAATGCTGCCTAGACATCCCTTCGAAGGAGGGCCCTCCCTCCCGTTGCCCCTCCCTTTGCAACATCTGGCCCCAGAGGTGAGGCAGCCCCCACCTTCTGCCTCCTGGGAGTGGGTTTATATGGCTCTGCCAACTAGCAGGGGGACAGCTGGGGGCTTGAAGGGGCTCCTCGGCCTTGTCACCCCTTCAGCATTCTAAACTCTGAATTTCAGTTTTACCTTGTACGTGTTAACTTTTTGTCTTAATTTCATTTTGTATTTTTATGATGTTGTTGTAAACCATTGAGAGTCACTTAGATGAAGTGGGCAAAATAAACAAATAAATGTATGTCCCCGCAAAGGTTTCGAGAATCAAAACTATGTTCACTCCTGATTAGAAAGAGGGAACTTTCTTTTTCTTTTTTTCTATATTTCTCTACCATTCCAGAAACAAGCTATCTTTTGGTCCATCTTTTCCTGTTACTGTTGTGGTTGCCGGCGGCAGGGGATGGTGGAGGAGAGCGAGGATTCGGAGGAGGGGCCGGGACCGTCAGGGGGTGGACTGCTGCCTTCAGAGATGGCGGGGGCTGGCAGCACTGATGAGGAGGTTCCCGAGGAGCCTGTGCCAAGGGCACGTGATCGGAGGATGCTTCGTAGGAGGGAACAGCTGAAGCTGCATAGACGACTCGGGAGTAAGGAGGCAATGGAAGGACCCCTCCCTCTAGGGGATACAAGCCTGGTTGCAAACGGTTTTTGCCTTTGCAGAAGTCAAAAAGCGTTCGAAGGGTTAAGTGTGATGATAACAGACTTTGATTTATTTGAAGGTTTTTCTAATTGGATTACTTGGCTGCAAGCCATCTGGTAAGTACAAAGAGGTATTTGTGGAATAAAGCCTAGAACGTTTCAGTTTTTGAGTTTATCTTTGTTTTTGCTCTCGGGGACTTCGCCTGGGTTGGAACAGTTACACATTGAGGGTCTGTTAGATAGGATATCAAGTTTGGAAATAAATGATAAAAGATAATAGATAATCAGAGTTGGAAGGGACCTTCTAGGTCATCTAGTCCAACCCCCGCCCAAGCAGGAGACCCTACGCCATTTCTGACAAATGGCAGTCCAATCTCTTCTTGAAAGTCTCAAGTTATGACACTCCCACAACTTCCGAGGGCAACTTCTGTTCCATTGGTTGATTGTTCTCACTGTCAGAAGGTTGAATCTCTCCTTGTTCAGTTTCCATCCATTGTTCCTTATCTGGTCTACAGGCACTTTAGAAAATAGCTTGACCCCCTCCTCCTCTCTATGGCGGCCCCTCAAATATTAGAAGACTGCTTTCCTGTCTCCCCTGGTCCTTCTCTTCACTAGACTAGCCATGCACAGTTCCTGCAACCATTTTTCACGTGTTTTACTCTCCAGTCCCCTAATCATCCTGGTTGCTTTTCTCTGTACTTTTTCTAGAGTCTCAACATCTTTTTTACAGTATGGTGACCAAAACTGGGATGCCGTACTTTAGGTGTGGTCTTACTAAGGCTTTACAGGGTGGTATGAAAACCTCACTTGAACTCGACTGTATCCCTCTGTATCCCAATTTAGGATTGCGTTAGCTTTTTTGGCTGCTGCTGCACACGGCTGGCTCCTATTTAGCTGGTTTGTCCACTAAGACTCCAAGATCCCTCTCATGAAGTGAACACACACACATACACAAATGGTCCCTCAGGCACCCACCCAGCCAACCTCTGCATTTACGTCCTCCAAGAATTGGATTCCTCTTAATTTGGAACTAGAAACACAATGCCCCTGCCTATTGGCTTCACAAAGCCCCCACCGTCCCACCGAGGGCCTGCATGTGCCCCAGGAGTCATTCCTACAGGTTCTAGGCAGCTGGAGCCCAGAGGGCCTCCCGGCTCACGTTATTTCACCCTCTTGACTCCACCTGGACTGGGACGGAGCACCTGTGGGTGAAGGTGGAGCATCTTGATTTACTGTGCCTCCACCATACAGCCATTCAAATCCACCAGGTTGAGCTCAGCTGGTGGATGGAGGCATCTGGCTCCAGAGTTAGTTTAGTTTAGTTTACTTTATTGTCATTGCACTTCATACAACGAAATCAAACACCATCTTCAGTGCACATCATGACCATGAAAATAAACACAAACACGCATCCTTCACACTCCACTAACTCTGCACAAACACTGCACTATACGGTTACTGGATGAATCATCACCTGAGGTCAGTTGGGGCCTGTCATAGAAATAGCAATAGCCTTTAGACTTATATACTGCTTTACAGTGCTTTACAACCTTGTCTAAGTGGTTTACAGAGTCAGCCTCTCGCCCCCAACAATCTGGGTCCTCATTTTACCCATCTCGGAAGGACGGAAGGCTGAGTCAACCTGGAGCTTGGTAGGATCTGAATTGCCAAATTGCAGTCAGCCGGCAGTCAGCAGAAGTAGCCTGCAGTACTGCACTCTAACCACTGTGCCACCACAGCTCATACATGGTGGTGCATGTGTCACCCAGAGGAAGAGCTGCCGTCGGCCTCAGGAGATGAGAAGTCCAAGCTGCCGCTTCCCTCGGCACAAGGGCACAGAGGAGAGAGTAAAGCCAAGGACTCTGCCAGGTTCCTCGTGAGAAAGGAGCCCTCCTCTCCTTAAGGAGAGTGGCCAACCTAAGCTTCCCTGCTGGAAACAGCCATGCGCTAACCCAGACTTTGCCTGCCTCGAATCTTCACCTCCAAGTCCTCCGCTTTCAAGCCCAGAAGCTTCTGGGGTGTGTTGACCCTCAGACCTCACCCGGGTCCCTCTTTGCTTGCTGCTTTGGACTTGGAGATCTTGCTTGACTTTGAGTACCTGCTTCCCACTTGGGTATCTTGTAGGTTGTGCTGATGCTCTCTGAGAACTTGCTTCCAAAAGACCAGCAGTGAAGGTTTCATTCACCTCTTGTGTGTGTTGAAGGGTATTTGCTCTGAGACAGGACAAAGGTGGGTTCAGCCTAACTATGGGAATACTCAAGAGAAAACCTATCAAGAGAAGGCCCTGGACAGACTGTTCGATGGTGCCACTTCCTGCAATGTGAAGATTGGCATTTTTAGAAGGATTTGGAAGGAGAGGCAGCACTGGCACCCATAAGCTTTGGCACCCCAGGCCAGCTGCTGCTGAGAGCACCTTCCCTTTTAGTCAGGCTTGCTCTTTTGGCCGTCCCCCAGCCCCACTTCAGTTGGGGTGCAGAGAAACCCACCTTTTCTTCTCTTTTGCAATGGCAGTGAGGAAGGGGTGGGGAAAAAGGAATTACTAAAAGGTGCATTTTTGCCAACCAACCGATGATGAAAGAACAGGAAAATCACCTTAAGACAGATGCACAACTACCATGGATGGCTACCTAGAAAAACAGTCTAATGGTTGCCGGGGGTGGCGGTGGGGGTTACATCAATAGCTCGAAAAGACTTCCTTTGCCCCCCCCCTCCCCCCTTACCTTCTTGCACGAGAGCTCTGTGTTTTTGGGGCCAAGTGTGCCGATCCAGCCTTTGAAGCGTTCGGATGACTCCTTCAGCAAGCTTTGGATGCTGGCTTCCAAGGCTGGGTGGGAATCCTGGATCTCTCCTTGCAGGTTTGGCTCCATCAGCTCAGGTAAAGAGAGCGGTTGAGCCTCAGCCAACAGGTAGGAGCTGCTGAGCTGCAGTATCATATCGTGGGGGATCTGGAGAAAAGAAGAGGATCCTTGGAGTGACTCTACAAGTGAGGAGAAACACCTGCTTACACCAGATGGCAAAGCTCTCCCTGTCCCGACAGATTCTTCTGGTCCTTGCTAGATTTGGCTAGAGCAGGGGTCGCCAACCTTTTGGACCTCAGGGACCACCCAACTCATAATTTTAAATTCCATGGACCAGAGACCCTGGGAAAAGAAAAAAAGAAAAATTCCCGACCCCGTTTTCCTACTGATCAATCATTCTAATTTTGGGATCGCTGGATACCGTCTCCAGCTCCGTTCTCAGGGGGAGAGAGAGAGAGAGAGAGACTTTTGGCTGCATGCAAGGAAAGCAGCAGAAGCCGCAGAAGTCTTTCTTTCTCTCCCCCAAACTCTGCCAGAAATGAGTCTTTGTGAGCCTCTTGGAGCAGGAGGCCTTGCAGGGTCCCAAAGACTCATTTGTGGCAGAGTTTGGGGGAGAGAAAGAAAGACTTTGGCTGCTTTCCTTGCGTGCAGTCAAAAGCAGAAGAAGAAAGAAGCGGAAAGAAGCAGCCCGGTGGCCAGGCCAGGCACGTGGGGTGCATGGGGCAAGTTCCCCCACCGCCCTTTCCCCCCCTCCCCTCACTACCTCATGTTGTTCACAATGCATGTGACACAAACCTTGTGTTCCTGCAGGCCATGTGGGCGGTGCAGCCTTATGTTCCCACGCAGCCTGGATTAATTGCTTTGGGGGGGGGGCATTTCTCTGCAGACCACCAAAACATTCTTGCGGACCACCAGTGGTCCCCAGCCCATCGGTTAGCAACCACTAGGCTAGAGGATGGGGATGGTCGATGGGAGTGGTGCAGAGGCCGAGAGGTGGAGCGCTCGCCTCATGATTAGGAGACTGTGAGTTCGATCCTAGGTAGCACCAGATATTTCTTTCCCTGGGCACAATGAGTAATTATCTGCTGCGAAATCTGCACTGGTGACAGGAAGGGCATCCGGCAAGTAAACACTCTGTTTCATTCAGTTGCCCTGACTCCACCCCAATGTAAGGGATTATGGGGTCATTAAAAGACACAAAAAAATGGAGACGGTCGGTGCTGGGAAAAGTGAAAGGAAAGAGAAGAGGGGGGTAGCAGCAAGAAGGAAGGATTCTGTTACATTGGCACCAGGGCACTATTGGAAGAATAGAATGAATGAGCTGGAAGGGACCTTGGATGTCTTCTAGTCCAGCCCCTGCTCAAGCAGGAGAACCTATACGATTTCAGATGACTGTCCAATCTCTTCTTGAAAGCCTCCAGTGATGGAGCTCCCATGATTTCTGGAGGCCAGCTGTTCCACTGGCTACGTGTCTAACTGACAGGAAGTTTCTCTTCCACCCCAGGCGGCTCCTCTCTTTGATGAGTTTCCAACCATTGTTTCCTGTCCTGCCCTCAGATGCTTTGGAGAATAATTTGCTCCCTTTTCTTTGGGGCAGCCCCTCAAATATTGGAAGACTGCTGTGTCACCCCTAATTCTTCTTTTCTTTAGGCTTGAAAGATCAGACTAGGGATAGATCATGTTGGAGAAAATATTTGCGATTGCTAAAAGTATTGGCAACAACTTGATAGAATGTGTTTGATTACATGAAGCTTTTCATGTTGATTTGCTATCCTAAGTATACTCTTATTTTGCATGGTTTTGGTTGTTGTTGCTTTATTTTACTGTAAACCATTCTACAGGCTGAAGTTGGAAGCAGTAGAAAAAGCATATTTAAAATAATAATAATTTAACGATCATCTGAGTCAGTCTGAACCCCTCTAGGTTTGCAACACCCAGAACTCCTCTTGTCGGCCCTTTTAAGGTGGATCAGACATCTATATGATCAATATTACCTTTATTGCATAGCAATAGCAAAAGCCCTTAGACTTATATACCGCTTCACAGGGTTTTATAGCCCTAAGCGGTTTACAGAGTCAGCCTCTTGCCCCCAACAATCTGGGTCCTCATTTTATCAACCTCGGGAGGAGGGAAGGCTGAGTCAACCTGGAGCTTGGTGGGATTTGAACTGCCAAATTGCAGGCAGCCAGAAAGAGCCACCTCTTTAATATTGTATAGCTTGAATAATAGAATTTTTCAGGTGTGAAAGGACTCAACCCCTCCCTCCCTCCCTCCCTCCCTCTTTGTGAGAACTTGGGGCAAGCTCAGCCTTCTTTATCCGCCAACTCGCTCCTTCCGCCCCTCAAGGTCATGCCCTCCGACTACAATTCTGAGAGCTCCAGGCCTCCTGAGCTAAAGAACAAGGCGAGAAAGCAAGTGGCACCTGGAACAGCTTCTTGCAGTTGGCAATCATGTGGGAGAGGCCTTGGGTGGCAGCCATGTTTTCATTCAGGTCTTTCTGGGCTGGTTTCCCCACAGTGCCCCTCCGGTGAATCAACCTGCCATGAGTGGACAAAGAGAAGTCAGCATCATCTGTGCTTCTGGTCGAGCCTTTCCAGCCACGGTCAACAATGAGGGGGGCTCAGGGGAAGTTATCTTCTTCCAGGTTTGGCCCCGAGGCCGGACAAGCCAACGATGAAACCTCCACCAGTGTCACAAGCAGACGGCACCTGCGTCAATGCCTACTGCCACTTTTTTACATTTATTTTTCCAGGATTCTAAGCGTTTTGCCTAAGAAAAACTCTGATAACCCCCATTAACTTATAACCATGATCAATGTCAGTTTGGCCTCATTAAGGTTGTACCACTATGGATTTCTGATTTTAATTCGTTGTCAAAAATTATTAATACACATTCAGGGAGCCTTTCAACATAAGACTCTGAAATGATATACCTTTTCTTTGTCTCTCTCTTTTAGAAAAACATAACAGAAACTGTACAAATGGAGCATGAAAACTCTGGTAGTCAGCATAAAATCACACTTGTTTCCAAACAGAAAGGGGCTCTGCAACAGTGGAGAATGGGGGTCCAGGACAACTCACCACAGCCATCTTGCTGCGGCCATCTTGGCGTGGTCAACGCACCTCAGGATAATTTGCTGTGGGAAATCCACATGGGATAACTCAACATGATAATGTTATCCACCACTGTTCCTTCAATGTTATTGTTGTGATTCGCCAGCAGCAGGTGCAGAGGGCAGGGGTCTCGGACAGTGAGGACAAAAGGGAACCAGTCAGGGAGTCTGGCAAGGACTTGGACAAGGGGCCTGCGTGTGATGCAGGGATGGGCCCAGGCCTATCAGAGAGTGGGGTGCTGCCTTCGGAGCTTGTGGGGGCTGGCAGCAGTGATGCAGAGGACCCCGAGGAGCTTGTACCCAGTGTGCATGTGCGCAAAACTGCTCGAAGGAGAGAGCAGCTGAAGCAGCAAGGGCAACTTGGGAGTAAGGCTTGGAGGGTGATGGCCCCTCCCATATGGGATAAAACCAACCTTCGCGGGTGTGCTCTTTGCAGGAAGCAAAGAAGTTCTTTAGACTCTGAGTCCTTGTTGAAGCCCTGCAAACTCCAGTTTGTTTTTGAAACTTCTGTCGGTTGATATTCATCAGTAATTAGACTTCTGTTCTTGGCAGCCTTTTACAACCTTGAAAAGGCTTGCTTTTATCTCGGACAATTAGGTTTAAATAACTCTTGGCTGGGAATGCAAAGAATTCCCAGCACAGCATTAAAAAAAGTTTGTTTTTATACACTGTGTTTGTTTAATTTGAACAAGGCTTGGGTCAGAACAATTATTTCCATTTTTGTCAATGGGAATAACATAGAAGAAACAGTGGTGTACAATATTTATCACACCGATTTATCCTGCATGGAATTGTCCCATGGTGAGTTGGCTGTGACAATATGGCTGTGCCAGGTTGGCCACAGCAAGATGGCCCTGGTGAGTTGGCCACATTATGATGAGTTATTCCATTCTTTGGAAAATGGTATGCATGAATTTTAGTCTTATTCACTTTATAAACTGTTTCTTCTGATCGCACAGCCTCCAAAGACTGGCGCTGGGTGGGTAATAGTAGACAGCGAGGTTGTTTTTTTAAGTCATAGAGTAAGAAAAAATATGAGTCATATTTGCTGCAAAGGAAATGGAAAGTTTCCTTCCTTCCTTCCTTCCTTCCTGTTTATGTAAAACTTGGATAAAAAATCTGTTGCAGTTCTGAAGTAGTGACTCTGCACTCTCTAAAGCACCATCAACCTGAGCTTTGAGCATCAGGCAACAAAGAGCAAAGTGACCTGAGCTGCAGCTGGGAGAGATCACCTGACCTTGGAGAAGTGCTCTCTTTCTTGGAGACATTGAGGTGAAAAATGGAGGGGGCTAAGCACACGGCCAGGTTTCCCACTGTCATCTGGTTCTCCTCGGAAGAGGCAACATCGCTGAGAAAATAGAGGAGCGTCTGCAAAACCTCCCGGTTCTCATCCGGCATCAACATGATGGCGGCCTGGACAGCTTGCAGCCTCTGATCTTTGGGCACGACTGGAAAGTTCAAGAAACAAACATCAGTATCTGTGCCGTGGAAGACCAAATACTAACAGCAGCAGGAACCCACTAGCATCATACTGGACTCTGCTCTTTGAGTAAGCTCTGCAGGGGAAAGGGACAGGCCTCGCCCTGCTCAATCCTGCTCTGCTCTGCAGATCAGGACAGAGGACTTCCCATCTCCCACCCCACCCCAGGAGAAGAAGTTCCATTTCTGCTTCTGTCTCTGGTTTCTGACATTGTGCCCAGTTTATTGGCAGATCTTTCACCCGACTGAGTATATCCTGAAAATTAAAAATAAAAAAGCCGTTTCCAATTCTTAATACATTTGGATATTCAACCAACAGGGGGGTTCTAGTGAGATGGGAAAAACTCACCCACTGAAGCCACCTGTGGGATGACCTGCTTTCCCCAGGTGCTGGTGCAGAAAACGAGCAGCACCAGAGCTGCAAAACGGGGCTCTCTGGAGGAAAGAGGTGAGATACAAGCCAGAGCCCAGCCTGCCTTCTGGCTCTATGATCAACGACAGGGGTCCAGTTGCCTATATCTAGATGTAAGGTATGTGTGTCCATAGAAGTATGCCCACTCCCCCTTCATAATATGAAACACACATATTGAAGTCCCAAACACACATAGGAAGTTCCTGCAAATGGAATGAGCTTGCAGTGATAAAAAGCCAAAGCAACGTCAATGGGGCTGAGTCTGATTGACAAAGGTGGAAGAAACCACCAGTTATCTAGAACAGGGGTCTCCAACCCTACTGCCTTAACTGGTGCTGGTCAACAGCCTATTGGGAACTGGGCTGCACAAGCAGCAGGCAAGTGCACAAAACTTCATTTGCACATGCATGGGTTTTAGGTTGTGCGCTCAAAACCATCCCCCGCCAGCCACCACTGTCCTCGCCTCCCATGGCTGCCAGTGGTCCATGGAGCCAGAAAGGTGGGGGACCACTGATCTAGAAGCTTCCTAGAAAGTGGAGACATCCTTGTCTGTGTAGGAGAAGAGCTGGGGTGGCGGAGTTAAATCATCATCAGTTCAAAGTCCTTGTGTTCCCACTCCAAGTCCAACTCCCTCCTGAATTCCATTGATCCTTATCTAGCATTGAACTTTAGTTGAATTAGTTGTATGTAGGCTTGAAGAAATCTTTTGCAACCTTACAAATGGTCCCGATTCTTTGCGCCAGACAGCCTGCTCCCACCCAACCACTAAAATACATAGGACAAGCCATTGCAGTGGTCAGTCCCTACAAGGTATGGAATAACCTTTTAGCCAAGCTTATTTGTTCATAGACAATACTACCTCCAGCCCAATAGGTGGTCAGCTAAAGTTCCAAATCATGGGTCTCCTCCTCCTCCTCCTCCTCCTCCTCCCCCTAACTTCCCCTCCCCATCACACTACTCACACTGGTATATCTGCAGAAATGTGTCTGTTAGCTTGCAGGTGAAGATTGGCTCTGGAAGATCACGGAAGTACTGCTTCAACAGGTCAGCCACATCATAGGCTGATTGCCCTTCATAATTCACATATTCAGGAGAGGCTTCACTCATCTGCCTGAGGTTCTGGATCCGGGACTTTACACCAGATTTGCGAAAAATGCCAACCTGTGCAGGAAAGAGATATCAGGTAGGTGTAGAACTCTGGACTTAACAGCTTCTTTGCACAGGATGCTACCACAGACTGGAACCACAGAATATGTGCAACTCAACCAATGTGCTCCAAGTCAGAAGCCTCAGCTGATTAAATGGCACCTTCACATCAGAAGGGAACTCGGGTGAGTCGAAAGCTCTGCCAACTAGTGGCAGGAGTAGCCAAAACCCCAGAAGAGAGGCTCAAGATCCAGAAGGATCTCAAAAGAGTTGAACACTCAGTCCTATGGAATAAAATGAAATTCAATGGGAGGGAAAATGGAAAGGACCCCCTCCTCAAAGCAGGAGACCCATTTCAGACAAGGGGCTGTCCAATCTCCTCTCAAAAGCCTGCAGGGATGGAGTTCCTGCCACACACTGTTGGCTCATGTTTAAGGGATGGTCCACAAAAAAACAAATGTACAGGTACAGAATAGCTGAACCAGGCTCAATAGCCAGAACTGCTAGGGGGAGTCAATCACTAGCCGTGTGCTTCAATTGCAAAAAAGGCCAATGCAATCCTAGTTGCATTAACAGAGGGATAGAATCAAGATCACGTGAAGTGTTAATACCACTTTAGAATGCCTTGGTAAGGCCACACTTGGAACATGTGTCCAGTTTTCGTCACAATATGAAAAAGATGTTGAGATTCTGGAAAGAGTGCAGTGAAGACCAAGATAGATGATTAGTGGGCTGGAGGCTAAAACAAATGACGAACAGTTGCAGGAATTGGGTCTGTTTCTAAGTGAAGAGAACAAGTAGGGTGACATGATAGCCCTGTTCCAATATTTGAGGAGCTGTCACAAAGAAGAGGTGATCAACCATTTTCCAAGCCTTAGAAGGCCAGACAAGAAGCAATGGAAGAAAATTAATCAAGGAGAGAAGCAACCTAAAACAAGTCATTCCACTGATTAATTGTTCTAACTGTCAGAAAATGTATCCTTAGTTCTAAGTTGGGTCTCTCCTATCAGCCTTGAATCTATTTCCTTGTAATTTTAACGCAGGGATTCTAGTCCTAAACCCAGGTTAGAGAATCCAGCATTGGTATGAAGAGAACCAATTTTCATAGCGGGGAAGCGCCAATACATTTACATCAGCAGCGTGTTACAGATAATCCTTGACTTACAACAGTTTGTTTAGTGAGTGTTCCAAGCCACAATGACACCAAAAAAAGTGACTCATGACCAGTTCTCATGCCCACAACCACCGCAGCATCCCTGTGGTCAAGCAATCCAAACCTGGATGCCTGGCAACTGGTTCACATCCATGACAATTGCAGTGTCCCAGGGTCACACAATCCTCCCTGGTGACCCTCTGACAAGTCAAAGGTGAGATTCACTCAACCACCACATCACCAATCCACCACCGGCAGCAACCCAGGCAACACCTGTGGCAAGAAAGGTTGCAAAATGGGGCAAAAGCCACCTTACAACTGTCTCACTTTGCAACAAAAATCTCGGGCTCAGCTGTGGCCATAGGTCAAGGACTATTTAGCACTGTCTGCAGGCCTCCAGAAAGAAGAAAGGCCAAGGAAATTAGAAGGAAGTGGGGGAGGAAATTGCATGTATATCCACCACTTCAGAGAGCCGTATGTTTTCAGCCTCCAGCTCTCTTTCCATCTTCCCATTTAATAAAGCTTCAGCCTTTTCTGCACAAAATTAGCTTTCAGGCAGGATCATCAATACGTCTCACTTGATCCAGACGATGCGTGAGCAAGTCTCGGCTGTTCTCCCATCCACCTCTGCTCCTCTAAGGTATGGGACCCTGTGCCCCATTATCACAGGATAGGCCTTCCTCTGTCTCCTTGTTAGGTTGTTGGTTTGAGTTCTGAGCTTGGCAATCTGATTGTAAATGTTTCATCACCATTCGAGGAGACATTGTCCGTGCTCCTTGAATTGTGTTCAGACATGACCCACTATCCCTCATGTCCATCCACAAAGATTCAGAAGGACACAAGTTCAACCTAATTGGGATGACAGTTGTAACCCAGGGAAAGTCAAGGAGAGAAAAGAATTCCTTGAAACCTGGTTTTCCACCAACAAGTCAATAAACAGAGATATTGACATCGATCTCATCTACCAATCACTGAGAATGAAAGAATTGCACCAACTGCAAAGCTGATGACAGCATTTAAACAAAAAAAGGAATCCACTACTCAGGCCATAACTCAAAAGTAGCTGAACAAACAACAACAAACAACAACAATGTACACCACACAGACGGTACTTAAAACCAAAGACCATGCCCCGGCAACAACAGCCAGCCAATCAAACGCTCTGAAGTCAGACTATGACTCAGAAGCAGTCAAACAAACAACATCCACACCAATTTTGCATCACGCACACAAAAAAAAGGTATTTAAAGATCTGTATTCTGACAGACGAGCACAATTCAAAGCACACTGACAACGTCTCCTTGAATGGTGACAAATTATTTGCAATCAAATCGCCAAGCTCGGAGCTCAAACCAGCAACCAACCTGAGCTAATAATATTCAAATACATTTCATCTCTCTCCTCGTGTCTTCTGTCCCACCTGGGTTGTCTTGGGCCAGTGGTGGGATTCAATTTTTTTTACTACCAGTTTTGTGGGCGTGGCTCCGATCTACTCAAAATTTCCGCTACTGGTTCTCCAGAACTGGTCAGAACCTGCTGAATTCATCACCTCTGATTAGGCCCAGCAAGAAATGAGAGGGCGTGTGTGAACTTACCTGGTCCAGGCACTGGCTTCGGATGTAGCGCATGGCCTGTTGGATGCTCTGGGGCAAAGGCTGTCCCGTCCTTTGGACACTGACAATCAAGGGGACTCCAAAGACCATCTTGCCCCTGTAGTTTGGGAGCTTGCTCCTCCTCATGAACTTGGGAACAGTCCTGTCAGAGAAGAGGGTGCGACTTAGGAGGCAAGATCTGGCTGGGGAATTCTGAGAGTTGAAGTTCAGGTTGCCACGGTTGGACACCTCAGCTGTAGTCCTTAAAACATTTTCAGTGTTATTTTTTTTAAAAAATTATTGCCCACCCAACTTCAGTGGAGCCCCATTTCTGCATAAATATGACCTCCAAATGGGATCTGTTTTTCACATAACCCTTAAAATGAAATATATACAACCCAATTAAATAAATTGGTCAAAAATAAAATGCGTTCATTTCTTTATTGAACAGTATCCAAAGCTACGTATAGTATTTGTGTGTGGCAAAAGTGTGTGAACCTTTGCTTTCAGTAACTAAACATTTCTGATAAATGTTAATCAGTCCTGCACGTTGGCTTGGAGAAATTTTAGCTCATTCCTCCTTTATTTATTTTATTTATTTATCAAACTTCTACACCACCCATCTCACTTAAGGAAATGAGCCCTGGGGAGGTCTTATTCTGACAGGGCCACACAAGGTTCTCCGTGTCCAGCTGGTGGAATAGAAAAATGATTGTCTCTAACCAAAAGAGTGCAATTAGCCCTCAAACAATTCTTGTGTGTGTGTGTGTGTGTGTGTGTGTGTGTGTGTGCGCCCTTTGTTGTTAGAGTTTTCTTGCCCGTGTGACAGACTAGCCCCTCCATTTGGTGCATCATGAGATGAGAGTTTAGTAATTCTCTGGGTCAAGATCTGAAAGAGTCAAATGACTTCTGTTGCAACAACTGGACTATTGTGTGCTCTGCTCTAAAAAGGACCCTGGCCAACTGGAGCCAGTTCAGAGAAGGGCTGCCAAAGGGGAAACCGCATTTTACAAGGAGTTGTTAAAAGATCTGGGTCTGTTTAGTCTACAAAAAGATAACTGAAAGGAGAGTTTGTAGCAAATCTTTAGAATAAGGAATGGATTTAGTATATTGGCCCAGAGAATCAATAGCTGACATTATGGAGAAGTAGATTTACATATTATGAAGAATATGGTGACAATAAAAATCGATGGAATAGGTTGTCTTGTGAGATGGAGGGCTTCAAACCAAAGCTGGATCTGTGTAAAATTGTTCAGCTAATCCTGTTTCAAGGAAGGAGTCAGACCAGGAGACCTCTGAGGTGCCTTCTAACCTGGCAATTCTATGAGCTGCCTTGAACCTCATACAAAAAAGTGAGGCCAAAATGTATGGAACAGAAGTACCCCTAGAAGGAGGACATGTAATTGCCACCGAGGTCCTGTTTTTCTTCAACCCCCTACCCTTCTGTTGCCCCCTCAGGCAACTGGTTGCTGACCCATCCACTGTGATCTGAAGACCCTCCTGTCCTCATTGACTTACCAGGCCCAGGACTGCTTGTGGGGAACGGAGAACTTCTCCATGATGGCTGTGAGGCGGAGAAGGGAGCACTTCTGGAGAAGGCTGAGCTGAGCTGCTGACTGACGGTTGATCTCCAAGGAGGCCGAATTTAAGCTGGGCCTGTGGGAGTTCTGGAAACTATGCCAGCGGAGTTTCCTGAGGTGGGACAAGGGGGAGGAAAGCAGTTGTTTGTTTATTTAATGAGCAGATATATTTGCTTTGCAATTGCACTTAGTCTTATATACCAATTTACAGTGCTTTACAGCCCTCTCTAAGCAATTTACAGAATCAGCCTCTTGCCCCCAACAATTTGGGTCCTCATTTTACCGACTTTGGAAGGATGACTCAACCTTGAGCCTGGTGGGATTTGAACTGCTGAACTGCTGGCAGCCGGCAGTCAGTAGAATTAGCCTGCAATACTGCATTCTGGGTGATACAATAGAGGAAAAAATAAAGGTGGTACAATAAAGGAAATTGAAAAGCGTGTTGAATGTAGTTGGAAGGAATTCGACTAGCTAAGCATAATTTTCAAGGACAACATGAAGAAAAAAGTTTTCGATCAGTGTGTGTACTACCTGCTCATTTGCCAGTGAAACATGGAAACTAACCTCACAATCACTACAAAAGCTACGCATGGCGCAAATAGCTATGGAAAGATACACGCTCAAGACAGGATAGAAAGACCCGCACATGGATTAGAGAACAAACCAAAGTATACAATGCCATCAAGAGAATCAAAGGTTTGAAATGGAAATGGGCTGGTCCCATAGCAAGAAGAACTGACGGCAGATGGACCAAGGCAATCATAGAATGGATCCCACTTGATCAAAAGCATCCACGAAAGAGATCTAAAACAAGATGGAGTGATGACATCAGCAAGTATGGCGGGCCCAAAAGAAAATTCAGGACCGTATTGATTGGAAACATGAGGAAGGACCCTAACCCTAACCTTACATCTACATGGAAGGAAGCATGCAGTGAGGTACCCCGAAGCTCTGTACTCTTCAACGTCTTTATATAGGACAGTGGTGGCTAACCTTTTGGGGCTCCTGTGGACCTTTGCAGACTTGAGCATTGGGCCCTATCCAACAATATGGAGGTCAGTAGTGAGAAAAGTAAGGCCCTACACATAGGCAGGAAAAACCAAATGCACAGATATAAAATAGATGGTACCTGACCCAACAGATGTAACAGTGAGAGGAATCTATGAGTTCTAGTGGACAACCCCTTAAATATGAGCCAGCAGCCTTGCTTTTGCTTCAGCAAGGCGTTGGACTAGAAGACCTCTAAGGTCCCTGTTATTCTATGAGATTCTATGAGAGAAAAACATAATAAAGGAGCTTGAACGCCGGTTACTAGAAGCAACCAGAAATCATTAAAGTTTAGAATAGAATAGAATAGAATAGAATAGAATAGAATAGAATAGAATAGAATTCTTTTATTGGACAAATGTGATTGGACAAACAAGGAATTTGTCTTGGTGCAAATATTTTAATTCTGGAAGAATTCAAGGGTCTCCAGAACCTACTCTTTAGATTTTCTGATGCAATAAAACGGGGCTTCCAAGAAGAGGTAGAAGGGGATATTATTAGATGTGTGGATTAAATGTTTGTGTTTGTCTTAATGAAGGAAGAAGTTGTTTGTTTCTGTATTTCTTTCCTTTCCTTTGGTTTTTTTTTCCTTTTTTTCATTTCTTTTTCCCCCTCTCCCAACCTATCACCCACCAACATGGAGGTGTCTCCTTCCTTGGACCAGGAAACCTTTGTGTGGAGCGGAATGGGAGGGCTGGACTTGACCTCCAAACGGCTCTTCCCACCCTCTGATTCAAGGAAGGCCCAGATGGACGCCCCCTTTCGTCACTATTGTAATGCTCTTTCCTATGGTAATTGCAACTCACTAGAGGGCACCAAATACCGGACCTGAATTTTAATACTTCACCTGAAGGACGCATTTCTCCTTAGGATTCTTCCTCATACAGAGATCACTTTCAAGAACCCACAAGGGCACTAAATAAATCAAGAAGCCTATAATTGGTGTGTGATACTGGAGTAGTTATCACTGAAAAAAGAGTGTGTTGCTCCAGGACGGGAAAAAGAATAGAATACAGAATAACAGAGTTGGAAGGGACCTTGGAGGTCTTCTAGTCCAACCCCCTGCTCAAGAAGGAGACCCTATCTCTTCTTGAAAACCTCCAGTGACGGAGCACCCACAACTTCTGAAGGCAAGCCCTTCCACGGATTAATTGTTCTCACTGTCAGGAAATTTCTCCTTAGTTCCAGGTTGAAGCTTCCATCGGTCAGTTCTTGTCCTGCCCTCAGGAGCTTTGGGGAATAAACTGACCCTCCCCTCTTCTCTGTGACAGCCCCTCAAGTACTGTCACCCCTAAACCTTCTCTTCATTAGGCTAGACACCCCTAGTTCCCCTACCTATCCATCACACGGGTTAGCCATCACCTTATCATCCTTGTTGCTCTTTTCTGCACACTTTCTACAGTTTCAGTATCTTTTTTGTGTATCATGGTGACCAGAACTGGACTCAGTGTTCCAAGTGTAGTCTTACTACGGAAGTATAAAACACTGCTAGTATTATCACTTCCTGTGATCTTGATGCAATCTAGGACTTTATTGCCTTTTTCGTAGCTGCAATACGCTGCTGGCTCAAATGGTGGTCTACTAGGACACCTAGATCCTTCTCAGTTACTGCTCTTGAGCCAGGTACCACCTATTCTGTACCTGTCTATTTGGCTTTTCTTACCTAAGTATCAATCCTCTCTTTTCTCAGCACTGAACTGCATTTTGTTGGATAGGATCCAATGCTCAAGTCTCTCAAGATCCTTCTGGATCTTCTTCTAAAGTGTTGGCTATTCTCCACTAGCTTGATGTCATCTGCAAGTTTGATGAGTATTCCTTCTATCATCATGATCTTTTAGCGATCCCATAATCCCTTGCAGGCTGGAGTCTGGGCAGCTGAATGGAGCTAGCAGAGTGTTTAATGGCCAGATGTCCTTCCTGTCACCATGAGTCTTCCTTCTATCTCCCACTTAAATCATGGATGAAGGCGTTGAGGACTGTTGAGGACCTCAGAGAGAACCTTGAGGAACCCACTCCCCGCTTCCCTCCATGCAAATGCAGCTCCATGTCGTTCAGATCATGTCTTTCTGTGGAGCCAGAGCCAGAGTGGATATAAGAGCAGAAGGTCTTCCGTGAGAACTCTGTGTAATTTGTGGCTAGCCATAAGGAAGTGCTTGCCCAATACCACATGCGAGGCTGGGTGGGGCTGGGAACTCATGTTCTCTTGTCCACGGGGAGAGCGACATCACAAGTCAATTCGGTAATTCACAGATCGGTGGGATGACTTGTCATTGTCAGCTGGAATGGAAGCAAGTGATTCTGCCCTTGAGGAAGAATTTCCATCCTATAATGTCCTGGAGCAGAAGCCAGGAGAGAGAGATGGAGGGCGCCTTACCTGTCTTGCTCAGGAAAGCAGCCTCTGATTCACTGCTCTCTGGGATCTCTGATTCGAGAGTCTAACTTCCTGTCCCAGGCAGGAAGCAGGGCCTAAGGTCTCTTCCTGCACATCTGGTCCTGCCTGAGTACAATTTTAAGACCAGAACTTTTTGTTTTAAAATTAAATGCGGTTAAAAATTAACCAGAATGGAATAAAGGTGATGTGGCCAAGATTTCAAATCAGAAAGCCTGTGGCTCCAGTCTGGCTTCCTTGTGGGCTAGGGGTGCAAGAGGCAAGAACCCTCCTAGATGTCTTCTGCTGTCATTCAACTTGAATGATACGTCACAAGAAAAAAATAATACTACAAATAAGGATGCACATGGTCTCATAACATGTACCTTTGCTATGAACTATAGATTAATTAAGCATTTGTTAAATTGCCAGATTTTTCCAGCTTGGTTTAGAAAACAAGTTAGGAAAATATTATTTTTATAGTTGGAAAACAGTTGTGAAATGCTTTAAATATTCTTCTTGGTTTTTTTTGTCAAACTCAAATGAAAGATGAATTATTTTGCCTCTAAGAGACTGGTAAGTGTTCATTGTCCATTGCTCAACAGGTCCATTCCTGAGAAGAATCAGAGGGAGAATTCCTGGGTTATATGACAGACTGACCCTCTCTGAAAGCATTGAAAGCCACTGCAGCTGAGAATACACAACCTCCCTTGATCCAAGGGAGATCACGAGATCAACCACGTGCACTCTGGGTGGCAGTTCCTTGTGAGTAAACTGCAGGAATGGAGTGCCTTAGTTGTAGGTGAAGAGGAGATAAATCAGGATCCAGTGGCGAGTACAAATCAGCCATGGTTCTTGATTCCCTCCTCCTTCAACAACTGTAATGTGACTTCTGCATTTCAAAAGAAGAAACCTGGGCCACCGCCTTCTTCTTTACTTCTGAATGCCTGGGTGTCTCTTGCATATGAAAAGGTTCGCAGAAATTGCAGTCCCCAACACAACCTGATGTCTGGAGCCGCAAGCTTCCTCACCCCTAAGTGGCAAAGCCTCCACAGCCAGCCCAAAGCTGATTTTGAGCTGTATTTTTAAAGTGAAAAAAGAGTAAGTTTTAAGTCAATATTTGAGGAATAGTCATATCCCTATTTTCATTTGGTTTTAATTGAATTAAAATGGGATCATACCCAGGGGTCTTTTCTCCTTGGGCCAGCCTTCGGCAGTCCATCCAAAGTCCATCCAAAGTCCACTCCCAGTCTTGGATCCAGAAATGCCTCATTTTTCCTAGTCTTAGGTCTCCACAAGTATCCCAACTCCAGCCTGAAATGCTGCGAGGCCAGGCATTGTACAGTGGGTGAAGGTTGACCTTAGGCTGGGAAGTGCCTTTGCTGCCCATGGCAGCGATCCCTCTCTCTCAGCACAGCCTACCTCACAGAGATGTTTCTGGGATAAAACTAGAAGGGGAATTTACTCAAGCTGCCTTCAGATTGGGACCAAACTCCAATCCATCAATAAACAATTAAAGCACCATTGTAAATAAGTTTTGTAAAATGATCTAAATCTCACAAAATTCTTAAAGTCTAATTATTGATCTTCCTTGACACTGAACTGTAGATAGTAGTTTTCTTTTTATTTATTTTATTTTATTTTTATTTATTTGATTTGTCAATCACTTACAAGATAATAGGTATAAGTATAAACATAGTTATGAATACATGAAATGGATACATATAAGAGAAATAAAAAGGAACAATAGGGCAGGGACGATGGGCACGTTGGTGCACTTATGCACGCCCCCTACAGACACCTCTTAGGAAAGGGGTGAGGTCAATAGTAGACAGTCTAAAGTTTTTGGGGTTTGGGGAAGAAACCACAGAGTCAGGTAGAGTATTCCAGACATTGACCACTCTGTTGCTGAAGTCGTATTTCCTGCAATCAAGTTTGGTGCGATTAACCTTGAGTTTGTATCTATTCTGTGCTCTTGTGTTGTTATGGTTGAAGCTGAAGTATTCATTGACAGGTAGGACATTGCCTTTTACAACTTCTTTTCCTTGCCTTCTTCCCCGTCTTCTTCTCCCTCCCCTTTTTACCCCCTTGTCTCTCTACTTCTAACTCTCTCATCTGTAATCCCCTCTGCTGTTGCTTTCTAATATTATACTTATCTTTCAAATTGTTCTTCTTTTTGGTTGTTTTTTCTAATCTTAAACCTTTCACTCTCTTTCCCCCCTTTTCTTCCCGCCCCCACTTAAAATTATTTGATCATTAAAGATGGCTTCTTCTTTGTCCCAATCTTCTTGTTCTGCAAGCGTTTCTTGTTGCTTCTCATAGTTCCAGATCTCCGTTTCTAAGAATTTAAACACAAAGCCAAAAGAACTTCTCCCTTCTTGTGCGTCTTCTTTCCATTTTTAAAGTTCCGTTTTCAGTTCTTCTAAGAGTGATACCATTTTAAAAAAATTTAAACAACCACCCTTAGTTAATTTTAGTCATCTAGATGCAAAAACCAAAAATCACCAAGTAATCCAAATAATCCAAGGCTGTTTCTACTTGCTTCTTTTTTCCACTTTCTCTTCCTGGGGTTCTATTATTTTGTTACCAAGTTTCCATTAAAATGTATCTTTGAGGAATCTTGTTAAAATTTCACTGTAAGTTCCTTTTAGTTACAGTTCCATTCCTTAGTTCCAGGCAGCCTCCTCCGTTTTTCCAGACCCTGCCCTTCTATTCTTTACTTTTCCTCCTTTCCAGCTTTTAAAAACTTTTAAATGTCCAGAAATCTTTATTTATCCCTTTGACTTTTATTTTCAGCTTAGTTGCCTATTAATGTCAAAGTGGATTTTTTTTCAGTTTCTTGCTTAAGTCTCTTAGCTGTCAGTATAAAGAAGGGAAGAAAAAAAACCTAATCCTTTCCCTTCTCTCTCTCCTTCGCAACTTCAAAATCTTTGGGAACAATGTTGTTAAGTTTAAATTTCAGGGTACCTAATTTGTTGCTTTTACTGTTTGACCTGGTCAACCAAAACTTTCTCTTCTTATCTTCCTCCTGCACATTCTTTTCCGGTCGAGTTCTTCTTTGTGGTGGCCATTTCTGACCACCTCTACAACCCCCTTCGGGAAAGGGAGTAATGGCCAGCTGGGGAGGAGAGATGCGGCTCTCCTCAACCCTGCAGGCAGTCTGCCCCCTCTTCACCAACTCTACGGGGTGGCTTAGCCCCGAAACCAGCCGGCTCAGGGTGCTCTAGTGGCGAGCACAGATCGAAGCCTCGGAGAGATGAGGTTTCAGTCTGTCGCCGAAGAAACTCAAACCGGAAGTCAAAACTCAAGAAAAACAACAAAATGGAGAAACACGGAAAAGATATAAGGATTGTAACCATAAGTTTGTTTAGAGATAATGAGTGAAAATTTAATTGTAAAAGGGATTCTGCAAAGTTACATAAGATAGCTTTGTTATATTACAAATAGAAATAACTTTAGAAAATATGATGATGGATAAAATATTTATTGTAATGCAGTGGGATGTTTGTTAATAAATAAATGAATTAAAATGATTGAGAGAACTAAAAGGGAACAGTTTTAATTATTAGTAATGATTTATAAAAATATAAGTGAGAAATATGGGAAAAAAAGAATTAACTATGGAAAGTTTATAAGTGTTCCCAAGGAAGTATGATATTCAATTGAAAAGAAATGTTAAAGATGTTAAGATTTTAATGCATATTAATGATAGAATTGAATTGGAATGGAATGTGTTTTGTTTACATATATATATATAATTTTTTCTTTTTAAGAATATAGTGTCTACTTTAAGAATGTACCAAGCAGAATTCGATTGGAAGTTATGTATTATATTGAAAGCTATAATCTTAAAGCTATACATTGAACCTTAAATAAGAGCTTGAATGGATAAAATTAAAGGATATAAAGGTGTCATACTCTAATTGGTAACTACAGGGAAAAATTTGTTTAATAAGAAAAGATAATGTGAAATTGTAACAGGACAGACAAAAGTATAAATATAATGATTTGAATTGAGATAATCAAAACAAAGTTGAGAAAATTAGAAGAGGGGAAAAACTACGTAGAAAATATAAAATGGTAATAAGATATGGAATAGAATATAAAAATGAGCATGAAATTGAGTTTTGTGTCTGTATGAAGAAGTGATAACCTGGGACCATGCTATTTTCAAAAAGAATGTTTTATTTGTATTTTGTTTTTGTGAAAACCCAAATAAAATTTTCAAAACAACAACAACAACAGGTAGGATATTGCAATATATAATTTTATGTACTATACTTAGATCGGACTGAAGGCGGCACAGTTCTAGGTTTTCTAGGTCTAGAATTTCAAGTCTGGTGACATAAGGTATTCTGCTACAAGTAGAGGAGTGGAGAACTCTTCTTGTGAAATATTTCTGGACTTTCTCAACTGTGTTAATGTCAGATACGTAATGTGGGTTCCAGACTGATGAGCTGTATTCAAGTATTGGTCTAGCAAATGTTTTTTATGCTCTAGTTAGTAGCGTGATATTACCTGAGAAAAAGCTATGCAGGATTAGGTTAACAACTCTTAATGCCTTTTTGGCTATATAGTTACAATGGGCTCTTGCACTTAGATCATTAGAGATGAGTACTCCAAGGTCCTTGACAGAGTTTGGGTCATCAACATAGCATTACATGCAATGCTAAACATATTGCCAAATTTCAACTTCACCCTGAAGAAATATGTGGGATTTCTTATAGTATCCAAAACCCCAATTTCTGTCCTGAGAACAAACAGTGTAACCTGTGAGTATCTGCAGAACAAACCGGAGAGAAGAATCCCCAAAAAGATAGCACTGGAGCATCATCATCAATGGCCACTGAACAAGACTGAGGGGCTTTGATCCCAGTTCTGAACAGGGACCAGGTAGACTTATCTTTTGGTGGGGGGCCTGGAAGCGCAAAAATCTGAAATTATTATTGCTCTTTATTAAACGCATAGGCTACTACAACTCTATCAGAACCCTGAGCAGCATTCAGACAGATTTTCCTAGGGAGAGAAGAGGATCAGGAGATTCCTAATTACCCTGAAAAAGTTGCCAGACTTACCTGCACGGTCTTGTAAGCGATGCCCCCACGCCAGAGTCTCTGCGCTCCCTCATTTCGGGCTCCTCCGTCTCATTCAGAGAGTTGGCAGTGCTCTCAAAGTCGCTGGTGGAAATACCAACGTCAGACATGGAATGGTTCTCCAAGTTGAGATGGGTGGGCTCCTCTCCAGAATCTGTTTCCTCCACCCCAACAGTTTCATCCTCCATGTCCAACTTAACCGCCTTTGACCAGAGCTCTATTTTTTGCTGGAGACCCCAAACGTGCTGCAGGATGTCATCTAGGTTTTCATAGATCATTTCCTGGTCCAGGTCAAAGAGATCATCTCCACTGCCAAAGTCAGGGACATTGTCGTAGAGGCTGGTGCGGCTACCCGTGGAAGTGCTTGAAGGCCTCCTTGGTCGGTGCTCCAGGGCATGAGAAGAGTTGCCCGCATGGACACCACTGCTGATGCCAGTGTCCCCTGCCAAAGTACTTGAGGCTTTGGGGGTCGATCTCCAGTCTGCCAAACAGCCGCTCTCCAAAGGACACAAGCTTTCGATGGAGAGAGATTTAGGGAAAGTGCCTGGCTTGTAATCCCCTGGGACATGGAATAAATAATCTCTTTTAAATGCAATTTGGTGATCCCACATTCTGGCATCCTGTTTCTTGTTCAGACTTGTTTCATAATCCTCTAAATAAATACTACCATATTTGGACTCACATAGCAGCTTGCTTTTAACTGAGGCCAGAGCCTGGTTACTCTGACCACCTGTTGGAAGGGTCTTAGTGCTGTAGAAAGGACGTGGCTTTTCATTTCCTACTACAACCTGCGTCCCAGAGACAGGTTCCTTGGCATCCTTTGAGGACTTCCAACCAGACATGAGGCGAGTTCTATCCTCACCTGGAGCTTTAGCGGAGTCCAATTTCTCCTTGTCTTTTCTTCTCAGAGATTCGATTCTTTTGCGGAAACTCCGTGTCTGACGTTTCTTGGGTTTTTCCTTGCTGTTTTCATTTGAAGACTGGGCTGCTGGAGAATGGTTACTCAAGCTGTCAGTAGGGTTGGTTAAGGTCGGGGAGTTCTGAGTGGACGACGAATGGGGTGCCACGGCCACAGGAGCCAAGGTCCCACCAGAGCTGCTTGTGCTGTGGAGTGAAATGGCCTCCAAGTCAGCACTGAGGTCTGTGAGGACACTTTCCTGGCTGGAAAACTTCCTCATCGTGGAGTCTCTCTGCAAGCTCTTTCCAAGATGTTCCTTTGAGTCAGTTTGGGACCATCTTCTGCAGGGTCTTTGGGAGGTCCATCGTGCACCAAGAGTACAGAAGCCTTCATCATCCAAGTCTTCATTCTAGATCAAGCACAGAAATCAGAGTCATTGGACAGCTGGGTGGGAAGAAGCTGGCTCTAAAGGAACTGCAGTCTTTTTGCATTGTCAGAAGCATCGTTTTATGACCTCCACTAGATGAGTGACAATTGATTCAAAGAACTAATCCAGAAAAATTGTACCTTGGATAACCCAGTCCATCACTTACCATTGAGTCAAAACCTAAGTGTGAAAGAATCTTCAGAGTAATTACTAAAAGTTTAACTAAATTGATGATGCTTTTGAAAAGGCAAAACATATATATTTCAATTATTTATATCCATTTTAGTTTTCTTTCCATAAAAGTGATCTTCTTGATCATGATTTAGAACAAAAACAGATGTTGGCTGTTTATGTACTTTTCTGACAACATGGAAGATTAAATTTTAAAAACTATAAATTAATAATACAGGAATTTTGTGAGAATTTGCCAATCCTTGAATTGGGAGAGGTGTCTAGAAAGATGGCTGATCTCCAAATTATGCTTCAAACCCACGAGGTTCCTTCTAATCCTGTTATTCTGCACTCTATTCCCTTCTGTCTCTGGCTTTCATGTTTTTGTCCCCGCTGGTTGCTCCTTTTTCTAAATAAATTTTAGGCTGACTGAACTGGCTTCTTTTGAGAATTTTATGAATTGTTTGCCACACTTGCTGTATTTACATATCGGTAACTTGCTTAACCTGGATAGTTAAAGACTAGCTAAATCATTCAGTAGAATATTAAACTTGGTTAGCACTAACCATAATTAGAGGGGATTCGAGTCATGGTCCCCAGCATGTTTGTTTCAATGTCCTGTAGTATGCAATCTCAGGAAATGGATTGATTCAGGTGAAATTAGGTACAAAATGTGCACAGGGAACTATATTGGTTAGTGCAAAGGCATGATGTAAGTTATCTAAGTAACAACAGGTTTGATTTCTGCGTCGGAGGCCCATCGCTCCCCCCAGGGCCTCTCCCAGCCTCCACTCCAGGACTTCTCTTGCCGGGCTCTCGGCCCAGGACTCTCCAGCTCAGCCCCGCAGGGGTTGCTCTAGGAAAGCATTCGTGTCAGCTCCAAGGGCATCTGGACAGCACCCGGGAAGGGGGCAGCCAAGAGGTGGTGGCAAGAGTCACCCAACGTGCTCCCCTCTGGACTAAACCTGTGCCCAACTCTTCCCAGGATGTGGGCTGCGTTCTCTGCCCCGTCCCAACCCTTGCACCCCATGCTGCCACTTACCTGTTTCTGCTGAAAGTGGACTTCCAGCTTCATCGAGTTCAGAGTCATGAGCCTCCTGCAAGCAAAACAGAGATCCGTTTCACTCGGCTGTTCAGCCCCGGCGGCATTTGTGAGGTTGGTCATGCTATTTAAAAACAAGCAGCTCTTGTTTTAGGCCATTGTCACTTGACACGCAAACAGCTGGTGATCAAGGAAGCACGCAAGGCTCTACACACACAAACACACAATAACACAGACACACACACACTCGAGGAAAGCAGGCTCGTCCCCATGGGGTGGGCTGGATTCCTGTCTCCCCTCCCTCCCCCAAGGAGATGCCAGCTCATGGGGCCTCTCACCCTCCAGAGCCAGAAGCTTCAAGCCACTCCTTCGCGTCACTGCCAGTCTTTTCATCTGGTGCCAGCAAAGGCTTTCTCAGGCCCAGATGCAGAGAGGCTGCTGTCCTTCTCAGCCACTCGACTCAGCTGAAAGGATCCCCTTTGGACAGCAGTCCACCTGTTTTCATGAGCAAAAGCCCAAGGACTTGGTAAAACCCTCTGCATCCAGGTCCACTGACCTGACTTTTATCATTTATATTTTAAGTTATGGCCTTGCTTTTTGTTCTAATCAAATCCAATCAAAGTCAATATTTATCTAGAATAAGGAAAAAAGGACAACAAAGGAGCATAACAGGCAGAAAACAAACACCAGGAAAAGCAACCACCATTACAAATAATTTCCTCAACACTGTCCAACTATTTACAAAGTCTGCATTACTATTACTATTAATCTTCTCATTACTCCTTATCACCCATCCCCTTCCACTTGTGACTGTATGACTGTAACCTTTGTCGCTTGTATCCTTACGATTTATATTGACTGTTTCCTAGTATGATTTGATTGCTTATTTGTACTCTATGACTATCATTAAGTGTTGTACCTTATGATTCTTGACTCTTGACAAATGTATCTATTCTTTTTATGTACACTGAGAACTTTTGTATCAAGACCAATTCCTGGTGTGTCCAATCACACTTGGCCTATAAAAAAGAATTCTATTCTATTCTATTATCATCATTTTCCTCAAGGGTCAAAACTGATCCAAACTTTTCTGGCCAGCTTGCAAAAGGAAGGAGAGGCTCAACAGTGGAGAGAGCACTAAGGCTGGGCCAGAATTCAGATACTTCGCTCTAACTACCTTGGGAGGACAAAGCCATTTTTGAAGTGAGCAGATTTTAGGCATGTCAATTCAAAATTTGTGGCGATATAATATACCGCTTGGGCTAACTTGAGAGTATAAACAAACAGATAAACCTAATGAAAGTTTTAGTAGCACATAAATGAAACCATTTATTCTACAAAATCAATAGTATTTTTGTGAACTTGCCACGAGAATCTCCACAACTCTGGAAAAATAGAGCAATGACATGAGCCCTCTGGTACCAAAATGTCTGGCGCATGGCCAGAGCTGAGAATCTGACCTCACTGCATTCTGGTCAAGGAAAAGTTAAAGCCTTCTCAGATTTACGATCTGAGTTTGTATCTAACACCACCCAGGGGAACTATAATTGTTTTATGCCAGAATTAATACATTAATGTGAGGAAAGAATACACGTCCATTCATTGGTGTTGTCTTCGTTCTTAAATAGCTTGCTGTACTATTCATGGTTACTGTATTTTTATTTAGAATTTTTCTTTAAAGAAACCATCAGCAAATCTGCAACGTATCACCACTGAACCCCACCCTATGAATAATGAAATCCAGCAGACACCAATCTTTATCACCAGAAATTTGATAACATATTCCAAAGGGAGTCCCACCCAAGAGTATAATTTGGTGTGGCACCAATTTATAGAGAAGATGAGAGAAGGCCGACTCCACTGGTATGGACATAACCAGGGAGCAGCACCTTCCACCGTTGCCAAGACTGCCTCCCAACCGAAAGTCATTGGCCGGCGACCTTGCGGGCGTCCAAAACAGAGATGGCAAGACACCATCAACAAAGATATGCAAGCCTTGGGCCTGCACCCTGGAGACGCAGCTGACTGTGCAAAGTAGCGCTCAATGATCCAAAAAGCGGATCCGACACTTGTGGGAATACGCTAGGAAAAAGGAGGAGGGGGAGAAGGAGACGTAGTCCCACCCAGAGTGCGATTGGAAAGGATGGGACCAAGCCATCTTTTCCCAGGAAAAAGGAGCAGGTGGTCTGATCTTCACACAGGGCACTCTTTTTCATCAGATGGATGCTAAGTGGCTGAGGAATCTCTCAGTCCTGAGCATATCCACCCAGGAACGTATTTCTACGTTTCAGGGAAAGCCAGGAGCCCCATGGGTGACTTCCCCATTCCTTTTTCTTTGCAAATCTTTCAACAGGGCTTCCACCGACCTCTGCTCAGTGCACGAGTCCAAATTAAATTACCCCAGATAAATTGATGCCCTGCTCCCACACCCCCACAAGGGAATCCCACCACTCTTTCTGAAGTCATTATGCTGCCTGCACTTTGGAAGATGGAGAACCGGAGCTGGCCTTAATCTCTGGAGAGCTTCCCCAAGTATTGAAAGAGGACTCTCACAGCCTCAAGGTGCACATATACACAGGTCCCTCAATCTTTCGTTGCAAGACTTCGTTACTAGTTTGCTCACCACCCTTGCAAACTTTTGTTGCACCCGTTCCAGTTTCTGAATCTTGTTAGTCTGGTGCCCCTAATAGGCCTCAGCCCTTGAAAGGGAGCCTAGCTAGACCAGAATAAAGGGGAACAATTACATCCTGTATCGGGGGCAGCCTTCAACTGCCGTGGTCTCGTCTGCAGCCCCACGGATCAACTACAATTACGGATCCTTTCCGGAAATAGGCGTGCCAGAGAGGGAATCCAGGATTCTACACCTGTGTACATTTGACCATTCACATTTGTCTTTGACAAACTTCATTGCTACTTTCACTCAAATGCTCTGCACTCTCAAAAGCACTTTGAACTTTTTGATTCAATCTTTGAAACAAACTTTATTACTTTATTGAAGTTTTTATTTTATTTATTTTTTTACTTTTAAAACCACCCCAACATCCCCCAGAAAACAAGTCTGCCTATGCACAAACCTTTTGCCAAATGATCAGCGAAAGAAAGGTTTTCCTCGCCTGTCCCTAAATAGCCGAGACTATAACTATTAGCGTATCTTGGCAAAGTAGAGCGTTGTTCATTTGTCTTTCAAAGCAACAATCCAGAGAAAGCAAAAGCAACATGCCAAAGCAGCGGGAACAGAAGAGGGAAACTCAAGAAGAGAGATATTAGTTGTGTCCCTAGAACAGGATCTACCTTCGAAGTGGTAAAATTCTGTGATCAGACGGTGTGGTTTCTTTGTGTTGAAATTTGCTCCTTGGCTGTGGGACTGTCTGGCTCAGAGCAAGGAGTGAAGTTCCTCCAACATCAGCCAAGGCCTTCTTCGCTTTCTCTCTTGGCTGCAATGTGGGGCAGGGTGATAGAATTTCTTGGGGAAGACAATAATCCAAATGGAAGCAGGAGAAAAACAAGAGGGTAGCAGGAAGTCTTGCTGTGGATGCTATGCGACAGTGAAGCTAACGGAACACAGAACATAGAATACAGAACGTAGAATAATAGGGTTGGAAGGGACCTTGGAGATCTTCTAGTCCAACCCCCTGCCCAGGCCGGGAGTTCCTATACCATTCCAGACTTTCTTTGGGTTTGATGGGATGGATACACACGATCAGAAATAGAAAGAAGAACGGAATAGCAGAGCAGAATAACAGAGTTGGAAGGAACCCCTGAGGTTCTCTAATGCAACCTCCCACCCAAGCAGGAGATTCTATACCATTTTAGACAACGGGAGGTCCAGACGCTTTCAATGGGCCACTAGTGGAGTCACTTTGTCAAAGAAGGAAATAAGATTTGTTTGACATAATTTGCTTTTGACAAACCCATGTTGGCTTTTGGTTATGACTTTGTTGGCTTGTAGGTGTTCGCAGATCTGTTGCTTGATCATTTTTTCCAGGATTCTCCAGGTATTGATGTAAGGTTGATTGCCTGTAGTTTCCTGAATCGATTTTACTTATTTTATTTATTTATTTATTGAATTTATATTGCTGCCTATTTGCCCGTGGGGACTCGAGGTGGCTTACAGAATATAAAACCTCATTTAAAACAATAAAACTAATAAAAAGAATCAAATAAATTAATATAATAAAACCACCCCTCACCCACCGCCCCAGCGACAGCAGATCACACGAGCCATTTCATGGGCTCCATCCCACTCCAGGGTCCCCAGGCCTGCTGGCAGAACCAGGTCTTCTTCGGGGCCTTCCAGAACAGTGGCAAAGTGGGGTCTGTTCTAATCTCATGGGGCGGGGGGCGGGTGATGTTCCAGAGAGAGGGAGCCACCACAGAGAAGGTCCTTCTTCTGGGTCCCACCAGGTGAATCTTCTTTGGGGATGGGACCCACCATATTCCCTGCCTCCCCGATCTGATGGGTCAGGTAGATGTGACCGGCAAGAGACGGTCCCTCAGATCACCTGGTCCCAAGCCATGAAGGGCTTCAAAGGGGACAGCCAGCACCTTGAATTGCGTCCTGAAGCAAATTGGCAACCAATGCAGCTCCCACAGGAGTGGCGATACATGTGCACATTGGGGTCTGCACAAAACCATGCAGGCGGCTGCATTTTGCCCCAACTGGAGCTTCCAGATGCTCTTCAAGGGCAGTCCCATGTAAGAGTGCATTGCAATAGTCAAGATGGGAAGTGACGAAGGCATGAGTGACTGTGAGTAGGTACTGTTGGTCCAGGAAAGGGTGTAACTGGTGCACAACCCGCAGTTGCACAAAGGCCCTCCTGGCCATGCCCGCCACCTGCTCTTTGAACAGGAGTCATAAGTCCAGGAAAACTCCCAGATTACGCACAGGGTCTGTTTAGGGTAGTGCCACCCCATCCAAGACCAAAGGTATCATCTAGAAGACATCTAATTGAAGTGCCCCCTGAATGCTATGATAAATGATTGAATTTACAAAGTTGAGTTAAAGAGGCTTTGGGTAACTCCCTGGATTTTTTAAAATGGAACTGATTGATTAATTATGGCACACAAAGAATTGTGATCAGTGTACTTTCTAAGGAGCAACTTTAAGCTTGAATATAGCATTCTTGGACTATTGGATAAGAATTGGATTTACTAACACAGGACAAGGTGCTCCATAAGAGGGAAATGAGTGGAACTTTGAAAGGGATGGCATTGATGTTTCAAAGCATAAAGGACAAAGCATTATGGAAACGAGCCACAAGGAGATTATGGAACTAATGTAGGGCATAGAGGGGAAAAATGAAAATATTACACAAGGGACAATGAGCAAAGATCAAGATGCCCAGGAAAGGGAGGAGCTAACAGGATGAATGGAGGGAAAAATAGAAGTGAGGATCAGCAATCAAAAGAAGAAAATAAGGCCACAACAATAAAAATAACAATGACTGATGAATTAAACCAGGGGGAAATACTCTAAGAGAGTTAAAAAGAGAACTGGAGATGCAGGAAGATACTTTAGAAAGAGAGATGGGGGCTTGGGCAGATATTATGAGACCTAGGCAGTGGATGAGAGTAGAGATGGGAGAAGTACCTAGATTGAATAGTCAGGATACAGACACAGATAGAGGTAAAGATCTGACAGAGGAATATGGGAGGCAAGTTAAAAAAAGAATAAGAATCGAAGTACTGAAGCGAAAAAGAGACAATGGATAGAAAGGGAAGGGTTTTTTTTAAAAAAAGTATAAAGGTGGCATGATTAAAAACTAGAATAGAGGTAGAAATAAGAGAATAGGAGGATATTAATATATACATTTTTATATAATAAAATAAAAGCAATAATAAAAGGGAAAAACTAGAGATTGAATGATGGTATTATTAGGTATGTTCAAATAAGTGTTCATATAGGCTTGATAAATGTACAAATACAATTAGTATTAGTTTACTTTACTTTATTGTCATTGCACTTCATACATATTATCTCTGTTTAAAGAATATTATGACTGGCATTAGAATTGTATATTGAAACACTGAATAATTAAATAATGAAGAATTGCATCTCAATACAAATAAATGTAAGAGAGAAATATGGGAGGTAAGTTAAAAAGCGAACAAGAATTAAAGTATTAAAATGGATAAGAGACAGTGGATAGAAAGGAAATGTCTTTTCATATAATGCTGGCATGAATAAAAATCAGAAGAGAGACAGAAAAAAGAGAAAAGGGGGAATATTAGTATAAACATTTCTATGTAACAAGATAAAAGTAACAACAAGACGGAAGCTTAGAAATTAAATGATGGTATTAATAGCTATGTTTAAATAACATTGTGATTGGCATGAGAATAATATACTGAAATATGGAATAATTAAACAGTGTAACACTATAGCTTAATATAAACTTGTGTATTACCATTAGTACCATATAAGCTTGACGAATGTAACAAATATGATTAATATTACTATTTCTATTTGTACTAAAATGTATGATACCCAGGTGCCACACTGTTGACACACTGATATGCATATGTAAGATAAAAAAATTGAAAAAGAAAAAAGACTGCAGCTTCTTTCTCTGAACGGAGACGTACTGGGAGCAGAAGCTGAATTGGAACCAGCCTTGAAAACATCAGTCTTGGAGTTCCAGTTTGCAAGGCTTCGGCGGCGGCAGGAATCTGCGACTGTGCGCGGTTCCTGCTGCACTTGCTGCTGGAGTGCTCCCGATCCAGTTGGATTTGGAGGCTATAGTTACCCCGTAAACTGAAGATAAGGGAGATCCAGGCAGGGGTCCGGAGGTATCGCAACCCCCCTCCTCAGACGGCTTAACTCCGTTTTCCAAAGGCGGTGGAGCGGCGGTCAGCAATGGCCGCCACAAAGAAGCTTTCAGCCAGACAAGAATGTGCAGGAGGAAGTTGAGAAAGTGAAAGTTTTTGGCTGAACCGGGACAACAAGTAACATCTAAATACCCTGGAAATTCAGCTTTTTAAATGATACATTGTTTCCTAAGAAGATCGTAAAAAGCGGCGGATGAAAGTGAAAAGGGAAAGTTTGTTTTTTCTCACTCTCCTTCCCCATGGAGATAGCAGATGGAAATCGGAAAAACCCGCTTTGGCAACAGAAGGTAATTAAATTTGAAAATTAAAGCCAAGGGGACATTAAAGATTTCTGAACATTGGAATTAAAAAATTAAAATCTTTTTGCTATAAGTGGGAAGGGAGAGGTAAAGAACTTATATTAAGATTTTGCTGGAAGAGACTGCTTGGAGCTTATAAGATCAGAGACAAACTGCAATAAGACTTCTAAAAAATCACTTTGGAACTGTGTAATTGAATTCTACCCCAGGAAGAGAAAGTATAAAAAGAAGAAAGTGCTAAATGAAACAGTTTGTGTTGATTTGGATTGCTTGGTGACTTTGGGACTTTTGGAAACTATTTTTTGAAAGACTAAAAACATTTGGGTTGCTTAAAAAAATCTCACAATGGCATTATCTGTTCAAGAATTGAAAATGGAATTCAAAAAGCTAAAAGAAGAGGAACAAGAAGGCAAGGGCTCTTCTGGATCTGTTTTTCACTTCTTAGAAATGGCGATTTCTACCTACCAGGAATTACAGCAACAAGAAAGCTGGGATGATGAAGAAGAAGCCATCTTTAATGGACAAACAATTTTAGTTGAGGAAGAAAAGGGAAAGTGGAGAAAGAAAATGGAGAATTCAGGACTTAAAAAAAACAACCAAGAAAGGGAAAAATAAGGTGAAAAATCGATACAATGTCAGAAAGAAACAGAAAAGAGGAATACAACAGAGAGGGGAGACCAAGAGGGCGGAGATTGAGAGATGGGGGGGTAAAAAGGCTAGATTCGACAAGAAAGGAAGGGGAAAAGGGAAGAGAAGTTATAAAGGCTTAAAACAAGATGTTAAAAAACAGGGTTTTTTTTAGAGACAAAGGGTAAAATACAATTAAAAAAGAGATTCTGCAAAAGTACATAAGATTGTATTGTAGCATTTGTATTTGAAATAGAGTTAGAAAATTGGAATATTATATGAGTTAATAAAATATTAAAGGGAATGTGTAAAATGTTTAGGATTTAATAATAGAGTTTAATTTGCTATGGAACATTGTTTTTACTATATTATAAGCTTATTTTTTTATTATTTTAAAATGTAGAATGTACTAAGCAGAATCAGAATGGAAATTATATATTATTTTAAGTGTTAAATTTAGGGAAAAGATAGAAAGGCGTCACACTTCAACCAGTGATTACAGGAGAAATTTTGTATTAAAGAGAAAAGATAAATAGATAATTGAAAAAGAATGGACAAAAGATACAAATATAATGATTTAAATTGAGATGAAATAAATAAAATAGAATTAAGAGAGTGAAAAGAGGGGAGAAGACATATAGAAAATATAGAATGTTAAATAAGATATGAAATATTATATAAGGTGAGCATGAATTTGATTTATGTCTGTACAAAAAGATGTAACCCGTGGTTAAACCGCTTTCCAAAAAGAAGTTTTATGTTTTGTGTTTTGTTTGTCTATGTTTGTTTATTGAGAATTAATAAAATTTTGGAAGAATGTTGGAAGAGAACATATGAAATTGTAAACAAGACAGATGAAAGTATAAGTACAATGAATAAAAAGATATAGAAATTTAGGTAAAAGAAATATAATTGAATAGAAGTAAAGGGAGAAATAGTGAGAAGTTGGAAAAAGAGTAATAAGATATGAAGTTGAATACATAAGATGAATATGCATATCAAATTGTGTTTGTATGGAAATGTGATAATCTTGAACTATGCTGTACTCAAATAAGATGTTTTATTTGTTTTGTTAAAACTCAATAAGCAGCTTTCAGCTTTCAGAAAAGATGTTTTATGTTCTTATATTTTATGTTTTGTTTGTTCGTGTATTGTCTTTGAAAATTAATAAAAATTTGTTTAAAAAAAAAGAAAAGAAAACATCAGTCTTGGTCCCCAGATTTTTTCTTCTGAAGTGCAGCCTAATGATGGCAGTGACTGAGCCTGCTGATACTTTGCACACACAAGTCACAGCCTAGTAGAGCGGGACAATACGGGCTTTCCCTATCCAAGTCCAGCCAGCTAAACTGCTTATTCCTGCGCCAGCCAGGAGCCCCCTCCCCTCAACCCTCAGAGACAGGATATGCCGGCATTCCTTAAACATCCTGTAAAATCTCAGGCCAGAGGATTGCCTGAAGGGAAAACTTCAGGAATGCAAAAGAGCTGATAGCAAAAGTCGTGGAAGTTTTGCAGAGCAGGCTGACCTCTCTGCAGTTTAGCAAGGGTGCCTGAGTTATGTCCCCAAGACGCAGAGCAAGTACAGAACAGACAACGCCTTAGAATCATCGCAACGCATTTCTTGGAATACATAATTTATCAACAAAGCAGTGGCGACGTAGATAAAAATAACTGAAGCAGGAATAGCAATTAGAAGCAGTTATTAAATGTATTGGGAGTTCCAAAACTTTAAAGAATTGTTCTGAGACCTGAATGGATTTCATATATAAACACTATTTCCTTTTTCATTCCAGTCTCGGACTCCTACAATTAATAGAAGTTTTGGAAGTAAAAGGACATGCGTTTTTATCCGGACTGTGCGGAAGAGAAAGGATCCTATGCTGGCTGAGGACTTCCGGGAGTTGAAGTCCACAAGTCTTAAAGTTGCCAAGTTCGGAGACCCGTGATCTAAGGGGCAAAGAAAGGTCATCTGGCTACTTCAAGGATGGATGTGGCTGTTTATTTGCAAAGTGGCCAGCCTGGCATGCCAACCGTGTGAAGGGTGCTGACTCTCCCAAGGGACCCACTATCCCTATTGGCCCCGCAGAGACTCCAGAGGGGCTTCCTACCTTCACGGAGTTGTGCAGAGCGAGAGAATCCAGCGGCTGCAGCCATGCAGGATCTTCCGGAGCCTCGGCGTCTGAAAGAAAGCCAAGGAAGGGTGAGGGGGCGATGCAGCAAAAGCCCTGAACTCTTTACAATTCTTTGCACTTGCCAAGGGCACCTCGCAGAAAAAAAGGAAAGGAGGGCAGGGCAAAAATAACGGCGTTAATTGCAGGTTAGCGAGGAAAGATTCAGGTGAATATCCTCTGGACTACAGGCAGTCCTCAACTTAGAAGTTGCCACACACCTCCCCCCCAAAGTTACTTATGACGCAGTTTCAATGTGATGGCCACCGAGAGCCCATGCGGTTGTTTACCTGTATGCCTGACTGCAGGGACACACACACCCAGGGGTGGGATTCTCCCAGTTCGCACCTATTTGCTAGACCCGGTTGTTAACATTTTAAGCAGTTTGGAGAACCGGTTGTTAGAAGAAATTACTGGCCTAATCCTGTCAGGAAGGCAGGAAGGAAACATTCTGGTGTTGCTTACAGAAACTGACTCTCCGTTAACCCTTACATTCTTGCCACGACTAGACTTCCTGTCACTGGAACATCTCTGGAGTCCCCCCCACCCTTTGCTGGTACTTTGCTTGTGTGGAGGGACCATTCAAAGTTACAATGGCACTAGAAAAAGTGACTTATGACCATTTTTCACACTTGTGACTGTTGCAGCTTCCCCACATTCATGAGAGCCCCAGGCAAGGAGATGCATGCCTCGATGTGAGTGATATTGAGTTGGCCACGCCCAGCCAGTCACATGACCATCAAGCCATGCCCACCAACTAAGTCACGCCCACAGAACCAGTTGTTAAAAAATTTGAATCCCACCCCTGCACACATCCCGGCCATCTCCCCGCTCTTCCTCCACTGGATGCCCCCAGGTCAGATTTCCACCCCTCGGTTCCCTCCTCACATCTTTGGAAGAGCTCTGAATTCTAGGAGCTGGGAACATGGTGGCCATTTCCGCAATTGCGCTATGTGGCTGCAGAACAAAGAGATGCGGGATCCTTCCCCGGAGCTCTTTGGAAGTAAGTCAGGAGGAGGGAGTGGGGCCATGTGTGTGTGTATGTGGGTGTCACACTCAGGACTAAGGCTTGGGGGTGCCTGGTTGGGGGGCAAATTGAGGCCCAAGGGCTGTGGGGACCCTGAGGGGCAGGAAGTGGACCACGGAGCGTCTCTGGGGGTGGGGAGGTTAGGGCAGGCCGGCCTAGGTCTGCGCTAGTCTTCCCTCACCCTCGAGGCACCCAGTGCTTCATTTAATGACCCATGCTTTTGTTTAACAGCTGCATCAGGGACAGCAAGTTGTGGGGGTTACTTAACAGCCATCGCAACCAGAGGTGGTTATTCAGCAGGTTCTGTCCAGTTCTGGAGAACCGGTAGAGGAAATTTTGAGTTGTCTGGAGACCCGGCCAATCCCGCCTCTGACTGGCCCCGCCAACCCCATCTATTCTCTGCCTCCCATCGAGTCCCAGCTGATCGGCTGGGTCTCCTTTGGTTGCCCTGCACAGGAGAACGGAGCTGGAAAGCAGGTTAGTGGGGTGGGGAGGGAATGGAGATTTTGCAGGATCCTTCCCCTGCCAGGCCCACCAAGCCAAACTCAACAAGCCACGCCCACAGAACCAGTATTTAAAAAAAAGTTGAATCCCACCACTGGTCATAACATGACTGCTTCGTTAAAGTCATATGTTGAGGACTACCTACATAAAGCAGAGCATCCGCAAAGCAGCTTTGGATCAGATTAACCCTTCACCATCTTTTCAGCAAATGCAAGACCACTTTAGGACTACCTAATATGAAAACAGCAGTTCTTCTTTTTTTCCTTTGAGTAAAACCCGCACTCATTTGGGCCTTATTCCTATGCCCAGGATCCACGATGCCCTTTGCTATGCCTGTTAATTAATAAAACGCCAATGCCTATCAAATGCAGTTTACCCATTAGAATACAATTTATCTTAGGACTTATCTTGGTATAAGTGATCCTCTCTGAGTTCAATGTGACTTAATTTCAGTGAAGCTGCCCCTCTCCAATATTGCAACATTAGCAGGATCACCCTTGGGGATCTAGACCAGGGTTCTCCAACCTTGGCAACTTTAAGACTTAATTCCTACAATTAATAGAAGTTTTGGAAGTAAAAGGAGATGCGTTTTTATCAGGATTGTGCGGAAGAGAAAGGATACTATGCTGGCTGGAGAATTCTGGGAGTTGAAGTCCACAAGTCTTAAAGTTGCCAAGTTTGGAGACCCCTGCCCTAAGACAATATGTGGCTCTGCAGAATGCAACTCAACCCAAGGCAAACTCACCGCAAACTCACTGGCCAAAGTTCAGCAGTAGAGAAACCTGGGGCAAGACGGAGCAAAACCTGACCTTCAACTCTGCCTTGTTTAAAGTGGTTCTGGAAGACCCAAAGTGTTTTGCCAGCCTCTGTTCTGCTGTGAGTCTCAGGCCAACTGGACCTGTGGCAGAAACAGCCTCTGCAGATGGTTCAAAATCTGAACTCTGAGGAATAGCATCTCCCGGCAACTCCGCGTGATTGCTGCATGGCAGCCCAGAGCCATTTCTGAAGGACAACTATCTCACAACTATTCCCCCCACCACCACACACACACAGTTTGCTTGGAGTCAGAAATACTAATGTTAAGTTTCTCGTTGATTCTTCGGAAGGAATACCTGATCTGGGATGAGGAGCTAACCTGTAGGATGGAGTCTGACCTCAGCCCTCTTCCCAGCCCCGAATGCAAAAGCATCTTCTGGCTGGAAAACTGGCTGTTCCCGTCCCTGTGTGGTCTTGGGGTAAATAAAAACCACTGAACACACACACACATACTCCCTTCCAAAAAGCCTGGTCCAGAGAACCCCACTGCTCTGAGACCCTCCAGCTCCCCGCAAGTGAAAGTCCAGTTTCCCAGAGGGAAGAAAATCAACGCCCACAAAGGTGGCCTTGTGTCCTCCCCTGCAGAGCAGAGGGGAAAACTCAGGCTCGCCCCTCCGAAGGCAAAAAGCGGCTGCTGACAGAAGCCCCTTGAGGTGGGTCAGAGAGCCACCATTCCCTCCAGGAAAGAGCTGGCCTGCTGCTCCACAGGGCAAAAGCAGGCAAATCAAAGCCGCTCTGCAGAGCAGCCAGAGGAGCCGGGCAGCTTAGCTGGGCAGGCCTGGGATCCTGCTGAACTCTCCTTCACATCAGCCCTGGGAATGTGAACTCCAGCGGGGCATTTCCTTCCTTCCTTCCTTTCTTCCAAAGGGCCCTGCATGAGGAGAGCAGGGGTGGGTGGGTGGGAGTCCGGAAAAGGAGAGGGAGCCGGCCTTCGCCCGAGACTCTATCGGAAGAGCGTTTGTTTTTGTAATGGCACAAGCTGAAAACAAAGAAATTTGGGGCAGGGCAAATTGGGGGCGGGAGGGGGGGAGGAAGTATGTCTTTTTGGACACCAGCATCCAAAGCTGTCCAAGCCACTCCCTCAGGCCCAGGGATCTGAGCCCTGCCCGCATTGCACAGTCCGTTGTGGAGGGCTAACGTTACCCCTTTTCACGGTAAAAAGGTCGGTCTGCACGCACATACAAATGTACACACATCCCTGAACAAATACACGAAGTCCTCGACTTATGACCACTATTTAACTATTGTTCAGTTACAACAGCCTCAGAAAGGGTATTTTACAGCATGTAAAGCACAAGGCGGCTCCAAACCCATTTGCACCACTCAGGTGACCCTGAGGACACAGATAAACCTCCAGGTGGCCTCAATGACTCTAGAAAAGGATGCAAAGGCCCAGCTGTATGCAAGGAATATCAATCCTTCCATTCTCCACCATCCAGTCCGAGCTGAAGAAGCTTCTGGGATAAGATAGTGAAACAGAAAGTCCAGTTGCCCCCTGAGAAAGCACCTTTGGGACAACCAGGACCTGGATGACGGAGAAGGTCCACAGACATGGCCCTTGGGGAAAGAAAGACACGGTGGACTGCCAAGCACAACCCTTGATTTTACATGAATTGCTTTCATTAACTTGGCCTTCTAGTTGTGAGGCCCCAGTAAAAGCACCGGCAATCTTACGCCCAACCTCTCGTTCAGAAGCTCACTTACAATGCGCCCCCAAAGCAAACAGGCTCTCCCTCCCTCCACCCCAAGACAGGCTGCTGAGGTCTGTGGAAGAAGCACTCTTGGAAGACCAGCACACCCACAACATCTGGTCAAGTCAGCATCTCCTCCAGTTCAAACGAAGCGCTTGCTGACTGCATGAACACGGCTGGGTCCCTTCCTTGCCAAGGATACCAAGGAATTGGGCGCTGCTGTTTCCAGGGGGGTGGCTTTTTTCTTTTTAAAACGTCCCAGTCTAGCCTCCAGTCCAGGTCAGGTGATCATCAAGAATCGCTGAATCAAGAATCCATTCAAGTCTTGGGAAACTCGTTTTGCTGCATCTGAACCTGCTTCAGGGGAACTTTAGCTCAATGTTCCTGTTTTGTTTATTTATTTTACTTTTTGTTCAAAGTATTTGCATATCAGGCCATTTTGCATATGTGAATGGGTTTCCTGAGCCACACGCAGAATACAGGGAATCCCAGAACAGGAGTTTCAATTCAGGGTTTCTGGCATGTGCTGGTCTGCAGCTTGGGGGCTACAGGTCACCCCCCACCCTCGGAGCCCTGCTGACTAATCGGCCCCCAACTGGAAGCCTCCCGGCCTGCAGGTCTTTTGGCTAGCCCTCCATCAAAGGCTAACCGGGGTGGTCTCCTTGCTTCAGTGAAGCAAATCAGATCACTTTCACTGTTTGAATTGCTTAGAAGAAAATGTATTTATTTCAAAGTGGCCCAGGAAAGTTAATGGACTTAATTTATCTTTTCCTGCAACAAATGCATATTAGATATGAACACATATTACATAGCTTGTAGAATCTGACCTTTAGTTTCGGGCTCAAATTTGTCAATTATATACTTTTAAGCATTCTGTTTCTTCATTCCAACTTTCTTTACCTCAACCCCAATTGTTTTGTACTTCACCTATCCTCAAAGAAACAGAGAAAAGAATCAATCTAGCCAGCCTCACTCTGTCTCCTCCTTTCTAAGAGCATCAAAGCCCCCAGGCTTCCGAATTTTATCTGAAAGATCCTAAATTCCTCCTTTAAAATCACTGCACAGTCAAGTCATGTGTTGATTTTTTTTTTTAAAAAAGCCTATATCTGACATCATGGAAAGCTGTGAAAGAGGAGAGTGGGCAGATGTGGGCAGACTTTTCTAAGGACCAGCTGTTGCTTTCACGTGGCCTAAAATAAATGGCTTTTCCAAAGTTTAATGTGAGCTATTTTATAGCTCCCGAATATAAACGCTCTTCTGTTTGGTGCAAAGAATGCACGCATACGAGGAAAGGCTGACGTATGGCCCCAACTTGGGCACGGGGAAATCCTGTCCCAGAGGCCGACTGCAGGCAGACAGATGAGAGCAGCCTACAGAGCCGCCTCTTCACCACTTCAAGGTGGCTTAAGAAAAAAATGCTGTCTGGTTGAACTGGGGAAGAGCTATTTCGGTGGGATGCAGCTCCCGGGAGGGCTAATTTGCTACAAGGCAAAAGTCTATGATTTCTTCAGATATTTAATCACTTTCTACTTGCTCAAGGTCTAGGGGTCGTGTGGTGATGTTTAATATCCTGAAAATACAGAGATGGGCTGGTATATTAAGATTTAAAGTTGTAATAACAACCTTTTGGAAACTGGAGATATTCCGAAATATTTGCTGAATTGTCAAGGGTCTAGTAGAAACGTCTTTCCCTTTTACTAAGGTAAACTGGCCCTAAATAACATCGATATTATAGTTTCTATAGAGTAGTTCATGTTATATAGTTAGCCAAATTTTGCCGGATCTTTGGGAAGCTGGCAGTGGAGAAAAAAAAGCATTCCCACAGGACAAAGCAGAGTTGAGGGTGACAAGAACTGGAAGACCAAAACTGGGTTAGGATTAGGGTGAAACTTGCAGTTTGAAAGCAAGAGCGGAAGGCATCCACCCTTTCTCTCTTCTCCTTCCACTGGACCGGCTTCAGAGGTGGTCTTCAGCAGGTTCGGACCAGCTCTGGAGAACCGGTAGAGGAAATTTTGAGTAGTTCAGAGAACCGGCAAACACCCCTCTGGCTGGGCCCGCCACGCTCTATTCTCTGCCTCCCATCGAGTCCCAGCTGATCGGCTGGGTCTCCTTTGGTGCCCCTGCACAGGAGAACGGAGCTGGAAAGCAGGTTAGTGGGGTGGGGAGGGAATGGGATTTTGCAGTAAGCTTCCCCTGCCACACCCACCAAGCCACGTCCACATGAGTAAAAAAATTTGAATCCCACCACTGATCTGCCTGGATTTTACATCCCAGGCAGCTGGGCCAAAAAGTTCACTAGGGACTCCAAAACTGGCTCTAAAATCAGATCCACAAATCCCAGGCCGATAGCTAAAGATAAAAATCAAACCATTAAAAACAGGTGGAAGCTGCCAGTGGTGTAAATTCTCAAAGACCCACGTGGCCTCTTTTCAGGCCTGCTCTCCGTGGAAGGATGGCCTAGGAGAATGAATCACAGACCCTGAACTGCTGGCGACACAATTACAGATAAAGCAGATAAGCACTGTGTCTGTTTTCAGATTCGGCTTGCTCGTGACAAGTACCGTCTTACCTACATTTTCCCTTGGGGACGGTTGCGATCCAAATTCTACAAAAGGTCGGGTTTGCAGGAATGAGACCAAAAAAAAGGCAAGAAGATGATGTCCCCATCATCACAATGAAGCCCCTTGGCTGGAATAGCCCCACCCTATTCTGAACTTCCTCCAGCAACAAGACCGCCTGGCCTGGCATCTGAGGGCCCGTTTCAAGATCCTCACCCATACGAGGAAATCGAAAAAAGGTGCCCCAAAGATGATCTGACATAACTAAAATACAAAGTCTCAGAACATGGAATAATGGGGTTGGAAGGGACCTTGGAAGCCTTCTAGTCCGGTGTCTTGACTGGTTTTATACATCTGAGCGGACTCTTCCTCTCTTTAGACATATATATTTATCCCATGATGGGGGACTGAATCAACGAGACTCAAAGGCTGCTCTTCTTGACTGAAGAGTTGTGGGAACATGCTTTTTGCTGCTCGACCTGAGAAGAAGAGGATCTTTAAACAAGTCTAGAAAGGTAATGCTGCTTTATATCACACTAGTGAGGTCACACATGGAATACTACATCCAGTTTTGGTCACCCCAATTTTAAAATAAGGATATTGAGATGCTAGAAAGAGTATGGAGAAGAGCAACAAAGATGATAAGGGGTCTGGAGGTTAAACCATAAGATGAATGGTTAAGGGAACCACGTATGCCTAGACTAATGAAGAGAGCCATCTTCCCATAGTTGAAAGACTGGGGTCAACTGATTCTCCAAAGCACCAGAAACCAGGACAAAAAATAATGGGTAAAATCTTGTTAAAGAGAGATCCAACCCAGAACTAAACAGAAATTTCCTGACAGTGAGAACCATTAATCAGTGGAAGAGCTTTCCTTCCTGAAGCCATGGGGGCTTTATCACTGGAGGTTTTCAAGAAGAGATTGAACATTCATTTGTCCGGAATGGTATAAGGACTCTTGCTTGGGCAGGGGTTGGAGTAGAAGGCCTCCAACCCCAGTAAATTTCCTTCCAGCCCTTGGATTCTATGTTCTGTGATTTCTGCCATCAGCTTTTCTTCTAGCACTCCAGGGCTAGGCTCCAAACGTAGGGGGAAAACATTGTAATAAAGTGCGTGTTTTCAAATGAATGGGCGTAAACAGTTTTTACAGAATCAACACACAAGCAGAATGAGATCTTCTTCCCATGGAGCACAGGATGGGGACACAATCTGCCTTTTGCCCCACCAAAACAGGGAGCCCCGGTCCCCGAGCTGGTCTCTTTTTCTTAACCAGGGAGTTATGCTGCCAAGACGGCCCCTTCGGATCAGAAGCGGTGACAGTGCAAGGTTTGGAGCAGGGCATCCCTTTGAGCTCCTTCCATGACCCCCAAATGAAAAGCCGCCTCCCTCTGTGACGAGGCTTTTTCGGTTTGAAACATAACATAGGGTGTCAAAAGAGAAGACTGCCTTAGCAAGAGTGCATGCAAGGAGTCTTGCCAAACAGGATGCAAGATGGCTAAAGTGACATCCTGAAGGCAGGCTGATGCATCCGGGCTAGCCCGACTTACTGGCATCCATCGGTCCATGGCTCACAAAATGTACTGTGAGCTGTAGAAGAGAAGAGCAACTGGAGCTCGGCTGAGGAACCCCCTGCACTGCTCCAGATGTGTGAGATTGCTCCAGGAACTGGCTGGGTGAAAGTGGCGCAGGAGCCAATCTCCTTCTTTATCTGACCTCTGTATGGGCCACTCTGCTCTCAGCAGGGCCAGCCCACCAAACAGCATGCAAACAGTTCACTGCCCCCCCCCTCCCCCCCGCTTTCCTTCTGCAGGCAGGAGCGGGGCCGGGTCCTTGCAGAATCAGCCAGGAAGGACTTTCTGGATCCCTTCCTGGGATGGGCCCTTTTCAGTTCTGGAATTTTCTTTGAGTTTTACTTGGCTGCCTTGCTGTTGCCTTTTAGGAAACTGCTGAAGCCTTTAAAGAAGAGATCTGTGAAGGACAGATTCCTCCACTGACTTTAAAGATTTTAAAAACCATGCATGTGATATTTTTAGCAATTATTTCCTGTTTATAAGCAGCTTTTTTTAAAAAAAATAAAATCCTTTAAAACAGTTCCAAGGTAAGTCCAGGAGAGAAAGCTATTTTTTTTTTTGCCAGTTCCTGTTTTAATGCCATGGATGGCCGAGGGGGCAGAGAGCATCTTCCACCCCAAGAGCACACCAGGAGCGGCCAATAAATATCTCGAAGGGGGCATTCCTCTGATGCCTGACACGCCAGGGGTCTTCAAATGGGAGCCGTTGTAACCAGACAAGAAGCCAGGTAGGAGGAGCCCAGGTGGCATTCCTGAGCAGGCCGTAGCTAATGGTCTTCAGGCTGAGTTGAGGCATTGCAGAAAAATGTTGGTTCCCCCAGGTAAAAGCCTGCAGGGGAGCAGAGAAGGAGAAGCTTCAAACTTGAGGGTGCAACCAGAATTCAAAAAGTACTTTTTACATACAAGAAAACCCCCAAAGATCCTGGGAAAACCTTTCGTTTCCTGGAGCAAAGCTTGTCTCAGTGAGATGGTCGCTGGATGGAGTATTCCAAACGTGGTCTCATCTGTGCAGTACAGAGCGGTACTATTCACATAATCTTCATGCTGTTCTTCTGTTGATGCAGCCCAGGGATTGGGTCGGCTTCTTTGGCAGCTGTAGTATTCTGCTGTCTCATACTTCAGTGATGAACCACTAGGAAACCTAGATCCCTCTCACCGTTGCTACTACGGAGCTAGGTGCCATCTATTCTGTACCTGAACATTTGGGCTTTCTCGTCTTAGGGTAAACTCTTACTTTTCTCACCACTGATTTGCATTTGGTTAGATTAAGGCCCAGGGTTCAAGTCTGTTAAGATCCTTCTGTCTCTTGAGTTCCTCTTCTGGGGTGTTGGCAATTCCTCTCAATGTGGTGTTGTCTGCAAATTTGATGAGCCCCCCTTCTACCCTGTCATCCTAAACCATTTATAAAGATGTTGAAGAGTGCTGGACCCAAGGCAGAACCTCGGGATATCCCACTGCATGCTTCCCTCCACATAGATGTAGCTCCACTAAGCATTGCACATTGAATGTGGTTGGTCAGACAATTGTGAATCCATCTGGTAGTGGTACTGTCTATCCTACATTGTTCTACCTTATCGAGAAGAAGGCTGTGGTCTACTTTGTCAAATGCTTTACTAAAGTCCATGCATACTAAAAGTATGGGAGTGATGCTCATCTCCATTTCTTGGCTGAGGGAACATGTAACACACAATTTCATGCTCTGCCCAAAACAATAAACTTGCAGGACTTCAAGACACAAGATACTAAGAGAATAGTTGGGTTCCCACAACCCACTCAATCCAGTTTAGTGCAGCCTGGCACATTATACTATCCTGCCATTCAAGGCACAAGAAGTAGCCACTGTCTTGCCACCTGCGTACATTCTAGCAGAAATTCTCCAACTCTTTGCTTCTGCGATCCCCAGATGTGATAAGGAACAAACTGGCTTCCCTCCTGGAAGGGTGGCGAGTCTATCTGGGTTCATTTTGACCCATTCAGGCCAGAGACACCCAGGATCCCTCCTGGGTTGAAGGCAGTTGAAGGGTGCCAAATGTAGGAAATGGATGTACGAATGTAGGAAACGGGGTACCTGAAAAATGTGACAACCAGGACGGATAAGAGGAGACTATGAGTGGGATCCATGAGAAACATATTGTTGAGTCGTATCTGTAACATCAGGAGTCATCGGTGAGGAAGGGCAGGGCAGGGGACTGCGTGTTGTGGTTCGCTGGCAGCAGGTGCAGACGGCTGAGGTCTCGGAGAGCGAGGACTCAGATGAGGGGCCTGCATGTGAGGCAGGGGTGGGGCTAGGACCATCAGGGAGTGGAGTGCTGCCTTAGGAGATTGTGGTGGCTGGCAGCAGTGATGAAGAGATCCCCGAGGAGTCTGTGCCCAGGGCTGCTTGAAGGAAAGAGCAGCTGCAGCAGCACGGGTGACTCAAGAGTAAGGCTGCAAGGTGATGGTCCCTCCCTTAAGAGATAAAAGCCAGCTGAGAAACCAGAGATCTTTGCAGGAAGCAAAGAAGTTCTTCCACTTCAAGCCTTGTGGAAGTTCAGACTATCTTGGCTTGTGTTTGAAGACTTTTTTTAAAAAATATTTCTTGGAAACTTAATCTAGTGCTTTTGTCAGATTTGCACAACCTTGGCAAGGCTCGTTCTTATCAGAGACAATTAGTTTTAATAGCCCAATTACAACTGTGAATGAACGGGATTTGCAGAGAAGCATTAAAAGGTTTTGCTTTTATCTCTGGTTGGTGTTTGTTTATTTGGAACAAGGTTTGGGTCAGAACACCGCGAGATGAAATCAAGCGGGAGAGACTTGCTGAAGGACCAGGGAATGATCACAACCCAAACGATGGCTAGGCACACCCTTTTGGTCCACAAGGGCCATAAAGCTCACACTGGCCAGGTGCGGGACTCTGACAAAGAGTCGGTCCATTTGGTTGGCCGAATATTTTTCAGTACTCTTGGAACATTTTCATTCATTTACATGTCACTTAGTTTAGTTTAATTTACTTTATTGTCACTGCACCTTGTACAATGAAATTAAATACCACCTTCAGTGTACATCGTGCATAAGAAAACTATAAAAATAAAACAAAAACACACATCCTTCACAATATTCTATACAATTCGATATAACTTTAATGTATGAGCTAGTTGCACTGAGGTTTGGAAGGCATCACAAAGTTTCTTTTTCGCCTCCTGCCCTGTCATTCCTCAATGTTCAAAAAGAAACTATCACATGGAACATATTCCTTGTAAAAACACATTAGAAGCAGATGTTCTTCTCCAGGAAATAAGGCTTCTGCAGCTGCTGGCAGCCACCAAGGGCTTCTCTTGCCCCAATGCAGTCCCAACCATTACATCCCTCTCTCCCTCCTTCTCCCGTTTTTCAGAACTACACATTTCTACAGTAGCACAAAACACGGGAGAGATGGAAATGTAAGTCAGAAGTTCAGCCTGAGAGGAAAATGGCTGTTGCCATGGAAGACCAGTCAAAAGGGGGGAAGGGGGAAATCCACCCTTACTTAGGTGTTCTCCAGACGATGCAGTGACGCAGTGCCCCTTTTTGCCTGGCAATTCTGCCCATCATTCATGTGCTGCCAAGAGGAATTTGCCAGAACAAACCTCTGCTTGCAACGCAACAGGAAGGAAGATTGAAAGGACAATCATAATTCCCTTTAATGAACTTTCTGGGCAAGCAAAAAACAACCTAAAACGGCCACCAGATACCTATTAGCATTCTGGGTTAAATGGTAGACTTTGGATTCACGTTGGTTCAGAGAAAACTTTGCTATAAAATGTCTCCAAATACATCTTATTTTGCAACTGTCCTCACATATCTAATGATTCTGCCTAGCATAATGTCTCTTTCTACATAACCTTCAGGTATATGTTTTGTGCAGTTTTTTGATGGAGAGGAAGAGCTTTTTAAAAATCAAAGGGCAGGCTTTGAAGGATAATTGGATTACATATTGTGCATTAGTTCACTTAAAAACAGAACTAGTTAAGTTTACTTTCAAATTTCTTCCTGTTAACTAATGAGATTTGTTTCCGTGTTTGTGTTTAAGCCCTGAGTAAATTAAACCACAGAACCATAAATTTGGGAAGGATCTCAGAGATCTCCTACTCCAACCTTCTGCTCGAGGCAGGAGACCTTATACCATCCCGGACAAAAGATCGTTCAATTTGTTATTGTGGTTTCATGAAGACTCTTTAACTTCTGCCTATTTTTAACCGCTCTGGATTTCTTCAGAAACAAAAGAGCAACTCAGAAATAAAATAAAAGCGTTGGCTTTTATGCCCTGGAGGGAGAGGCCACCTAAGACCACATGTGCTAATCAACCAGATCATTTTTATTCCACAAAATAGTCATACTGCTAACTACACTAAAAAACAACAACCCAGAGGCCCTTCAGGAATCCACTTCGAATCAACTGCCCACATCCTTGCAGAACTGAGAGGTCAACAAAAGTTTAAAACTAACCAGACAGTCATTTGTTCACAATAAAGGGGGAAGATCTCTCTCTCTATCTCTCTGTCGACATCTTTTCCTTGCTCAGAATGATCAGGTTATTATTTAGTGTATGGCATACAATGTCAGGGAAATGTACACACGCTGGACACAATGCAGTCCCGACAGCCCAAATTGCTAGCTCATTCTGTTCAGCATTTGCGTGCCTATCCTTGGTGCACTGAGGGGGCAAGCAAGCTTACATCAGCCAACCAGCAGCACTCAGGTTGCCGCCTCTTCCGGGCTCCTCCGCTGGTCTCGCGTTGCCTCAGGTCCAGCCAGGCCCAGCACCAGCTTCCACATCGTGCACACACAAATGCAGCTAGGTTTCCCCCCCCCCCCACACACAAAGTGATACCCCTTTATCTACTTGCAATATTGCAAGATTTCAAACTGCGGGGTGGGCAGGCTCCATGGAACAAGCGGCGGGAGCTCACCCAGTCTCATGGAATTGGACTCAAACTGCTGGAGTGCAGACCATTTCTGGCTGGCAGTGCCAGAATCATTAAGCCGCTGTGCCTCTGTGGTCAGATAATCCAGACTCTGGTTGCACATGTTGAGGGCAACTCTATAATGTCTACCTAGGAAGCAAAACGAACGGAGCTTTTGCCTGGCCCCGAGCCATGCCCTTTGTCGGGGTGTCTCTGCAAGAAAGCCAAACTCTCCATACTCCCCCCCGAAATCTAAACAACCCCTGCCAAATGCTCACCTTCAACACAACCTCCATTCTTGCATCTCCCTCTGGACCCTTTTCTCTCTTGCTCTCTCTCTCTGTGGCGCTGATGTGCCTTAAAACAGGGTAGATCTGAGAAATCCTAAACTCCATCCTAATTGGAAGAGCAGAAAGCCACCCATTTTTGCCACACCACCTTCTAGAAAAGCCAGAGAAGGAAACGGGCTCGCTGCTCCCAGCAGCTGAGATTCCCTGGATTGGCCCCGAGAACAAGTAACCTGTTCAAGTCACATTATTCCCGATGACCGTTTTGTACAAAGAACCATTTGTTGCTGGAGTGCAGCTGGCACCTGCAGGAGAGGAAAGCAGCACAATCAGCTTAAAGCCTTCTGCTAATCAAGTGTTGGACAATCGTCCTGGCAGGCAGGGCGGCCCAGTTCCAGCTCTTGAGCTAATGAACTGAGTTGCTGGCACTGCTGGCGGCCAATCTGCTCAATGTCAACCGCAGAGCTGCTGATGTGCCTTTCGAGGACAAAGTAGGCAGCCAACCACAGCAATGGTGGAAGAACAGTGGGAGATGGAGGAAGCCTATGCAAGATGGGGGGGGCATTGTCCAACCATGCACCGCTGTCCTCTTTCCTCAGGGACGGGAGTCGGTTCGGTTGTTCCAGGCAGCCCTGGGAGAAACAGGGCTTTTGCACTTCTACAGGAAGGGAGACGGACGAGGAACCTCAGAAGAAAATTAATGGTGGCTCAGTAATAAATCATCGGTTTATATTTAGTCAGGAAGTGAAAGGAAGTTGTGCAATCTCCTTCCTCAAGAGCTTTGCATTTCTTTCTTTCTTACTCGCATTCAGGGATGCTTCGGGGATGTAAAATCTAGGCTTGCCAATGATTCTCTTCCAGAATTTTGGCCCAGGCAAGGACGCTTCTGAGCAGCCCCACAATATTAAAAATAGGACTTCCGTGTTCCAATGTACCCCTAGGACAGTTCCGTCTTCTGAGCCAAGAAGATTGGCTAGGAGGGTCAGGGAACCAGAGCTAGCTTCGAATGAGGTGGCCTTTCACCAGCTTGGAAGGAGTAGGGAGGATTGGAAACACATCAAAATTCTTAACTATATAGGCATCTAACGATCAGGACTTATTTCCTACCGTGATTTACATTTTTTCCTTCTGAGATAATGAACATACAGATTGTAACAAGAGCTTTTCAGGGTTTTTTGCCAGGGACTGAAAAATTGTCTCTGGTCAGGCTGCAGTTACTACCAACTGCCACTGTTACAATCTATTATAGTCAACTTTGCTAAACTGCTTTCCAAAAGAAGACCACAGTAAACTCTGCACCAATCAATGAATGGAGAAGATCTTGCTTCATAAAGGAAACCAGCACATTTAGGTGCAAAATGGCTGGAAAGGTTGTGAGAGCCCAACTGGACAAAGGTCACACCAGGAGGTGATCCAGCTTCTCTCCGCCCCATCTTCCTTTTAGGAAAAAACAGGAATAACTGCCAAGTTTATCTTTCTGGCTGAGAAACTGCCTTTAAAGAATGGTTGCTGGAATTGGATATGTCTAGTTTAATGAAAAGAAGGAGCTAGGGATGACAGGATAGCAGTTTTCCAATACTTGAGGGGCTGCCACAACAAAGGGGTGGGTGGGTGTCGAACTATTTTCCAAAGGACCTGAAAACAAGAGAAGCAGCAATGGATGGAAACGAAATCAAGAGGAGAAGCAACAAAGAACTAAGGAGAAATTTCCTGACAGTGAGAACAATTAGCGGGTAGAACAGCTTCTCTCCAGATCTTGTGGATGCTCCATCACTGGAGCTTTTTAAGAAAATTGATTTGTCTGGAATGGTATAGGGCTTGCTGCTTGGACAGGGAGTTGGACTAGAAGACCTCCAAGGTCCTTTCCAACTCTGTTATTCTGTTCTGTTCTGTCCAGGTCTGGGAAATGCAACGGGAAATCTCTTCTTTCAATCTGTATTCGGTAAGAGTACAGTTAAAAGAGTTGCACAACCATAAATAGTGTTATGCAAACACTGGCAGAATTGTACTGGTATGCACAAAATTCCTTACTGATTCCAGACCTGTCTGTGCATTTCATCATCCTATTTCCAGATCTCAGGTCTGTTTCTTCCACCCTGCAGATTACTAAGACACATACTCCAGGGGTGGGATTCTACCAGTATGCACCTATTCACTAGAATCGGTTGTTAACCTTCTAAGCAGTTCGGAGAACCGGTTGTTAGAAGAAATTACTGGCCTAATCCTGGAAGGAAGGCAGGAAGGAAACATTCTGGTGTTGCTTACAGAAACTGCCTCTCCGTTAACCCTTATTACGTTCTTGGCAGGACTAGACTTCCTGTCTCTGGAACGTCTCTGGAGTTTTTCCCCCGCTCTTTTGCTGGTACTTTGCTTGTGTGGAGTGACCATTCAAAGTTACAATGGCACTGAAAAAAGTGGCTTATTACAATTTTTCACACTTACGACTATTGCAACATCCCCACAGTCATGAAAGGCCAGGTGAGGAGATGCGTGCCTCGATGTGAGTGATGTTGAGTTGGCCACACCCAGCCAGTCACATGGCTACCAAGCCATGCCCACCAATGAAGCCACGCCCACAGAACCAGTTGTTAAAAAATTTGAATCCCACCCCTGACATACTCTTAACTACTATCAAATTTATGAACAGTTACCAAATCAGAATAATCAGCAATACACTCTATTTTTTCCTCCTCTATTTTACCGTACCTTCCTATGTAAACAGCAGAGGTTTTCTTAACGGTTTAAAGCAAGTATTAAAACATTTATAAATTGACTTGGGCCGCGAGAAGCACAGAAAATGTACATGAACTGCTACACCAGATCAAAAGTCACTCATTCACCAATCATCCCCAATCATCCCTCATTCTGAAGTCTCAAAACCTTGTCTTTCAGACACACTCTTTTCTCATCACAATCTGAAGGGACAATAAAGCTGACTCCACAAGGCAGGATGTGGATCCTCAACCTTTTCAATGATATTTATTACGTTAAGGGGAATTGGCATACTCTAATCCCGACAGGCTCTACAGCACGTGAATATCTGGGAAGTAAAGCAGGTTGGAGTTGCATATATGAATCCTAAACTCTGAAGAAGTCCTTCTATCATCATAAATCAACAAACAGAGGATATTAACACATTTTATATTTACAAATACAACTCTAGAAGAATGGCTTTCATTGCAGATTAATCAAGATTGACAATCTTTAGCACTTACAAAATGACCTTAAGTTAGGTAGTCTGATTGTTCTGGTAGTTAAGAACTCCACTGCCTTCTGGCAAACCATGGCAGGCCATCAGAGGAATGATGTCTTCTCTGTAATTAGTAAAGTGCCCATGAAATCATGGGAAACCTACTTTACAGCTTTCTACAACCCTTACAACAGAAACTTACAGATTTAAAAACTGAAATTAATGAGGAACCCTTTCTGAATGGCTCCCAGTTTCAGTTATCACAATAAGAAATTGTAGAGTCTCTAAAACCAGGACAGCCCCCCTCCTCCCCGAGGGGTGATGCTATCCCACCAGAGCTGCTGAAGGATAATGGCAACTGTTGGGCAACAGCGTTGGCGTTTTTCCTCTATATGTCACTCAGGCACATTCCTCAGGGTTTGCACACAGCCATTATATTGCTTGTATTCCAAGAGAGAGACAGGGAAGCTCAGCTAACTATCAATCAACACGTTTGCTAAGTGTTGTTAGCAAACTTAATGCCTGCCACCTGAAGAACAAACTGTACCTTTGTGCACAAGCAGAATCAATTCCGGGTAATAAACAGCCCAATTTTCATCCCAGTCACTCCAGTTTAGTGCAGGTCTTGCTTCTACAACACTAATTGTAAAACTGCAAAATGGACAACCAATTAAATATGAGGCAGCAGTGTGCAGTGGGTGCTAAAAGAGCCAATGCAATCCTAAATTGCATTAATAGAGGGATACAATCAAGATCAAGTGAGGTACTAATACCAGATCTAAAGTACTGCACCTAGTTTTGGTCACCACACTATAAAAAAGATGTTGAGACCCTAGAAAGGGTGCAGAGAAGAGCAACCAAGATTATTAGGGGATTGGAGAGTAAAACATATGAAGAATGGTTACAGGGACTGGGCCTGCTAGTCTAGTGAAGGACCAGGGGAGACAGGAGAGCAGTGCTCCAATATTTAAGGGGCTGCCACAGAGAGGATGAAGGGGTCAAGCTATTTTCTAAAGCACCTGAAAGCCAGACAAGAAATAATGGATGGAAACTGATCAAGGAGAGATTCAATCTGGAAATAAGGATAAATTTCCTGACAGTGAGAACAATCAACCCATGGAACAGAAGTTGCCTTCAGAAGTTGAGGGAGCTTCGTCCCTTCAAGAAGAGACTGGACTGCCATCAGCCAGAAATGGTATAGGATCTCCTGGTTGGGCAGGGGGTTGGACTAGATGACCTACAAGGTCCCTTCCAACTCTATCTGTTAAAGACCTTGTTGAAAAATTTAGCTGCAAAGTAGGCCTGCTCTCTATACCTCACAGCCTCACCAAGCCACAAACCAGCCTTCAACCTGATATTGAGAGCAGCTCTTTGACCAGAGTGGAGTAACCCAAATTTGGGCAGGCAGTCTCCTTCCTAATTTGACAGCTGTAACATCCCCACAGTGAGATGCAACCCTGAAGACATCTTGCCTAACCCAGCCTCCGTCCGAAAGGGAGCTAGACAGGCCTGTATCTCAGGTCCTACTTTATTCAACCTCTGCTTGAACTCTACCAGGTAGATTATCCAGGCCAAATGACCATCCTCCCAAGGCAGCTGGGGTGGACATCCCTCCTTGGACACCTGCGGGACTTAGGCGAACACTCTGGACTGTCCCCCACTTTTTTCTAGGATCACTTATAGATAGTTCATGACCAGAAAACGCCAAGGGGTGGGTTTTTCCTTAAAGTTGTCAAGTTTGGAGACCCCTGGTCTAGGTGAACAGGCTCTCTCAGATGGCTGAGGATTTGGGGTTCTGTAGTCTCAGGAACTCTGCGAGAACCAAGATGGAGAAGCGGAATGAGACTTGCCATTCTTTTATTCCAATGATCACTGCCAAAATAACAGATACAAGAACCATGTCAGTGGCTGCTAAAAAGATAGAGGTTCCCAGAAAAGGCTTTTAAAGGTATTTGGTAAAATCCTAATAAAAGAAAGTCTGTTTAGTAGCCTCTTTGGATGCACTTGATGGAGCTGCTCTAGAAAATGTGAGCATCAACTATTTTTAAAGAAATATGCGACCCCTTTTCTGGAAGAGTCTAGTAGAATCATAATTTAAGATGGGACCCGCACTTTTATACTTAAAATTCCTGTTGCTTTTTTACTGTTATGCTCTCACCAAAAGGTTTAGAGAGGATTTAAAGATTTATGCCACATCTGAGGAACATCACCTTTTGCGGGGTGGGGGATGGGGGGGGGGATTGCTCTGAATCTTCCTGTTTTCAGAAACCCCAGGTATCTAGGCATGTCCAGGCTCCCAAATCCAGGTGATGGGAATCAGAAGCCCGTGAAATGTTTAAACAGAAACCGCATTGAAGAGCCTCCTAAATATAATCAAGACATTTCTCTATTTAAAGACTTGATCAACCCAAAGTTCAATCAATCAATCAATCAGAATATAGCTGGAAGGGACCTTGGAGGTCTTCTAGTCCAGCCCTCTACTCAGACAGGAACCCCTACATCATTTTACACAAATCATTTGTCCAATCTCTTCTTAAAAACCTCGGGTGACGGAGCACCCACGACTTCTGGTGGCAAGCTGTTCCACTGGTTAATTGTCCTGTCAGGAAGTTTCTCCTTAGTTCTAGGTTGACGGTCTCTTTGATTAGTTGAGCAGAGACTTTTGATCAAAAGCCGGAGTCTCCAAACTTGGCCATTTTATGACTTGTGGATGTCAACTCCCAGAAATCCATGCTGGTCGGGGAATTCTGGGAGTTGATGTCCACAAGTCTTAAAGTTGCCAAGTTTGGAGATTCCTGATCGAAAGCCTCAGTTGCTGTGGCTGATCAGTCTCCTCTCTGTGGTTGAGGAATTTGGTCTTGTTCACACCCAATCTACTGGGGCTGCCCATCCCTGAAAATATATGAACTACAGGAAGAGAGTGGGGAGAGAAAAGGGCTTCTCAAGAATGAATGAGTGATTTCATTCCAGTTGATGAAGCGGAACTCAAAAGAGCAAGAAATGTCTTTTCTCGACTGGGCTCTTCCAAAATTATACACAGATCCTGTCCTTTGCTTCCCTTAAGACTAGGATCATCTTCCAGATTATCTCAACTATTTCTTAAAATCCCTTTTCAAAGTCTTGTTTTTCCAAGGAAATTCCGATATGCACACGTGTGCATATACACACTTCCTGCATCAAAATGATTCAAAACGAGATGGTGAAAGTGCACGAACAGAATTAAAATAAGCTAAACATTTAAACAGTAGCAAATAAATTATGTTTTTAAAATGCTCCAACTAATGTACAGATTACCCTACATGTTAATGAGTTAGAGTAACTTAGAGCTCAAAGCATTGTTAGAGACTCCACACACCTAGTTTACGGTCTGTTTCTGTCGCTCCCCTCTGGGAGGAGGTTTCGAAGTGGGACTTCCAGCAAGACTTCCAAATTCTGGAACAGCTTTGTTCCTTATGCCATCCCCCTGGTAAACTTGCAAGATTGGTTTTTCTCGCCATGTACATGTGCACATCTGGATTAGATTGTGTTGTTGTTTCTCTGTGTCATATAATATATGTGGGTACATTCATATTTATTTATTGTCATATTTATGTAGTGTATATTGAAGATGGTGACCCTTTGAGAGCTGTATGCAACAAAATTTCATCTTAATGTATGCCACTTAGCATACATTCAAAGTGGCAATGAAGTTATTCTAGATAGATAGATAGATAGATAGATAGATAGATAGATAGATAGATAGATAGATAGATAGATAGAAAGAAAGAAAGAAAGAAAGAAAGAAAGAAAGAAAGAAAGAAAGAAAGAAAGAAAGAAAGAAAGAAAGAATTCTTTATTGGCCAAGTGTGATTGGACACACAAGTTTTGGTGCAAATTCTAAGTTGAGCATCATTTACTGTACGGTGCTCCTAAAGCTCTTCCTGCAGAATGGATTTCTTTTTTAACCCCAGATCTCTCCCAAAGTTCAAGGGTCCAAAGAAGAAGGGAAGAAACACCACTGAAACTTGGGAGACAAAAGGCTGGGAGAAGTCACAGAGAAGCAGCCACCAAGTTCTAGGCAGAAGGGCAGCCAAGTCATCTCAGAAAACGCAGGCCAGACTCGGGGTCCTTTGGGTTGGAGCTGCCTAAAGAAACCCACCCTTAAATGAGGTGCACGAATCACAAACCACTCCCCAAGTTGAACCTGGGCCCAAGTGGGGAACGGATGGGCCGAACGGAAGGGTCAGCTCTGCCTCTCCCCGGGCCCGGAGGCAAAGCCGCCTCAAGCAGGCCCTGAGTGTCCCAGGGCCATCCTTGCAACCCCCGTCATCTACAAAGCAAAAGCAAAACGAGTTTTTCTCTGCTGCTGCTATGTGTCAACTCCCTGCCCAGGCGCCACACTCGTTCCACACCCGGGAAAGTTCTCGGGGCCCCAACGTCATCCATGCTCTGCTAAGGGGGGAAGAAGATGGTGGTGCGGTTTTCCTCCCTCCCTCCTCTTCCTCTTCTCTGAAAATTCTGCAGCTTCAGCTTATTATTTGCAGTCACACTTCCTAAAAAAGAAGAGGACCACAGACCAGCATGATTCTGGGGAAAAGGCCATGCAAACCACACACGCAGAGCCAGGCCTCTGGCAGCTGGTCAACCCGTTGCTTATTGGAAAGGGGGAGGTGACACACACACACACATTCTCCCTGCCAAAGGCTCAAAGGCCCAGAGATACACATCGTCCCCACCCTGTCATGGTTCCATAACTATATGAAAGTTTGGTTTTACTGCCAGGCCTCTCAGGGTAGGCTGTTTGTGGAGCCCCAGATAGCACCCTGTGAGGCAGTGGGTTCTTTGGATGAATACTGCAGATGCAGTTTTGGTCACCACATTATAAAAAGATGTAGAGATTCTGGAAAGAATGCAGCAAAGAGAAACAAAACGAAAAGAGGGTAAAACATAGGAAGGGACAGTTGTGGGAATTGGGTATGTTTGGTTTAATGAAAGGAAGGATCGGGGAACAGGATAGCAGTGTTCCACTATCTCAGAGGCTGCCACAAAGAAGAGGCAGTCAAGCTATTCTCCAAAGCCCCAAAAGGCAGGACAAGAAGCCACGGGTGGAAACTAATCAAGGAGAGAAGCAACCTGGAACTAAGGAGAAATTCCCTGACAGTCAGAACAATTAAGCAGTGGAACAACTTCAGAAGTTGTGGGTCTTCCAACACTGAACGTTTTTCAGAAGAAATTGGACAACCATTTGTCTGGAATGGTATAAGGCAGAGTTCCCCAAAGTTTCCACCTTTGCAGACCGAAGGCGATGTGGGAGGGGGAGATGGTTTCGCATGAGCTGCTGGCAAGCATTCACATGCACACGCTCTATTTGCGCAAGCAGTGTGCCCGCCACATGCACAAGTCATGGGCGTGTGTGCGTGCTCACTGGCCATTTCCACAGCCCAGTTGCAATCCCCCCATGGCCCAGAAGTGGCATTCAGCAGGTTCTGACCAGTTCTGGAGAAACTGTAGCGGAAATTTTGAGTAGTTTGGAGAACTGGCAAATCCCACCTCTGACTGGAGGTTTTACAGTCTCCTTCCCCCGCCACGCCCACCAAGCCACGCCCACAGAACCGGTAGTAAAAAATTTTTAAATCCCACCACTGTGCACGGGCCATTAGTGGGCTGTGGCCCACAGGTTGGGGTCTCCTGCTTGTGCAGGGGGTTGAACTAGAAGACCTTTAAGGTCCCTTCCAAATCTGTTATTCTGTCATTCTGCTTACATTTCTTTTCTCTTAGGCAAAAGAGAGAATGAGACATGCACCCAGGGGTGGGATTCTACCAGTATGCACCTATTCACTAGACCCGGCTGTTAACATTCTAAGCAATTCAGAGAACCGGTTGTTAGAAGAAATTACTGGCCTAATCCTGTAAGGAAGGCAGGAAGGAAACATTCTGGTCTTGCTTACAGAAACTGCCTCTCCGTTAACCCTTATTACATTCTTGGCAGGACTAGACTTCCTGTCTCTGGAACTTCTCTGGAGTTTTCCCCCCCTCTTTTGCTGGTACTTTGCTTGTGTGGAGTGACCATTCAAAGTTACAATGGCACTGAAAAAAGTGACTTATGACCATTTCTCACACTTACGACTGTTGCAGCATCCCCACAGTCATGAGAGGCCAGGCGAGGAGATGCGTGTCTCAATGTGAGTGATGTTGAGTTGGCCACACCCAGCCAGTCACATGACCATCAAGTCACGTCCACCCAGTCACATGACCACCAAGCCACGCCCACCAACTAAGCCACACCCACAGAACTGGTTGTTAAAAAAATTGCATCCCACCCCTGCATACACCTGGACAAAAATCATTTGAGAGTCAGGTTTTCCAAACTGAATCAATCAAGGTGAAAACGTTTTTCTGCTGCAATTATCAAAGATGGGCAAACAGCAGCTTGTGATCATAGAAATAAAGGAGAAGTCGGCGGCTTCCGCTGCAGCCATTTTGTCTTCTGCTAGGAGGGAAGCACGTAAAGATCCTGTCCAGGTTAGACAGCAGCCTCTGCCCCTCTGCGTCCCCACAACATGGGAGAGCTGATCTCCCACACAGCCGATGTTCCTGTTCTTGTCTTTGTTTTGTGAGGCATTCTGCTCCTCTTCACCACAAGCTGAGAGGAACAATGCTCAAGCTACTTCTGGGGAGAAAAGAGTCCAACGTGGGAACAGAAGAGGACAGGAAAGCTTTTGGTGTGGCATATGACTCACCGGAGAAGAGCCTAATGCTGGGAACCGTTAAGGGCAAAAGAAGAAGAAGGCGGTGACTGGATGGAGTCCCATGAGCTTAAATGGACTCTGGGGGGTGAGGGTGGTGGAGGACAGGAAGGCCTGGAGGAACCTTGTCCATGGGGTTGTGATGGGTCGGACACGATTTCACAACTAATAACAACAACAGTGATCGGGTGTATGCTTGGTAGGGAGACAGGGGGCAGACAGGTTTAATAAGTACCGGTTGCTCATTTAGGAGGGAAAAGGGACTGCACAAACAACCACTGCCCTTGGGAAGCCAAGGCTGCTCCCAGCCTTCTGGAAAGGCTGCCTGGCCGTTGGGATGGAGGTTTCTTTGGGCAGAAGGTTCAAGGTTGGCTGGCTGTTCTCCTCAGCGCAACCTGTGAATGCCTGCATGCAATATTTTAAATCGAACCTTTCATCTTCATTTAATGTATTGGAGAGATAAGCTCCCTCTGGCCATGGAGGGGCCACTCTTAACCTATTCAACCAATTGAGTCCTCAAGGGGGAAAGAACTGGGCTCTTTTCTCTGCCACTTTGACTGGCCCAAAGCTGGAGGACAGAAGGTGTGAAACATGCACACCTTGGGTAGTTTCAACTGACGATGGATTCGAAAAGGTCAGACCACCCATTGTTGGCTTAGGCAAGGCAGCCTCCAGTGTTGGCCAGTTGCAATCCTTCTCCCTTTGTTCAGATGCCAAGCACAGGGCCCTGATAAGCAGCTGATAAAATGGATAAACGGTGCCAGGAAACGTCCTGACCGGCTGGGAGAATAATGCATCATTATTAAGTGGCAGCGAAGATAAAACTCTGCCAGTCGCACGGAGGGGGCGGCATAAACTTCCCCCAAATCCAGTACAGAACTCCTTCATTCATATCTCGGGGTAACGTCCAGATTCCTCCAAACCAACAGGAAATACAGATTTGCCATCCAAGGAAAACAAAAGAGGCAGACGGCCTTGCCCTGTGCCAGCCAACCAGAAGCTGACACGGCAGCCACCACAGGAAACCCAGCGAAGTGACAAGGAGATGACTCGGAGGAGGGGGGTGGGGGCGAAACCTCCAGCCCCTTTTGACAGCTTCCTCCTTGTTCCCCATTCTGTGCAACCTTCTTCCAAGCCCAGGGACAGAAATGTCGAAACAAGGACGACAGGATTAGTGAAGGGAACATTTATGCCAAGTTAAGTCTTGCGTGGCTGATGCCCATTATAAAAGCCGAACCTTGGTGTTCTTGGCACGACCCAGGACAAACATCCTCCTGGTTCAAAGCCGCAGAGAGCTTTGGATGTGGCCCAGCCAGTTTCACATGGATCATCCAAAGAGGCTGACGGTAGCTGGGTGAGAATATTGAACACCAATTGTTTTGGATTTTAATTTTACAGTCTTGGAAGAAGCAGGATGGAAAGGGGAGGATTTTACAGGGCTGACAGAAGAAGGGAAACTTAGCTTCTGAGAAGCAGGCAGCAAAAGAAGAAGAAGAAGAAGAAGAAGAAGAAGAAGAAGAAGAAGAAGAA